>OZ014466.1:950600-953100 GCA_963966035.1 Acleris laterana
TGCTCAATCTCGTGCGGCTCGAAACCGCCGGTCCCTCTAAGAAGAATTTTAATACGTCGCCAGTGAGTTGCACGACCGCGAACGGCCGCGCGCACCTAAATGACGACGCCTATTTAGCAGGCTAGAGTCTCGTTCGTTACCGGAATTAACCAGACAAATCGCTCCACCAACTAAGAACGGCCATGCACCACCACCCACCGAATCAAGAAAGAGCTGTTAATCTGTCAATCCTTCCGGTGTCCGGGCCTGGTGAGATTTCCCGTGTTGAGTCAAATTAAGCCGCAGGCTCCACTCCTGGTGGTGCCCTTCCGTCAATTCCTTTAAGTTTCAGCTTTGCAACCATACTCCCCCCGGAGTCCAAAATCTTTGGTTTCCCGGAAGCTGCCCGCCGAGCCATTGTAGTAACGTCGGCGGATCGCTAGATGACATATTTACGGTTAGAACTAGGGCGGTATCTAATCGCCTTCGAACCTCTAACTTTCGTTCTTGATTGATGAAAACACCTTTGGCAAATGCTTTCGCTGATGTTCGTCTTGCGACGATCCAAGAATTTCACCTCTAACGTCGCAATACGAATGCCCCCAGTTATCCCTATTAATCATTACCTCGGAGTTCTGAAAACCAACAAAATAGAACCGAGATCATATTCTATTATTCCATGCACGAAATATTCAAGCAGCATTTTGAGCCCGCTTTGAGCACTCTAATTTGTTCAAAGTAAAATTGTCGGCCCACCTCGACACTCACTGAAGAGCATCGCGATAGGATTTTGATATTGAACCGGCGTTTTACCGCCGGCTCACCGACGATATGCTCCGCAAACGTGTCAGTATCACCGCGGATGCGGTGCACCGACAGCGCGCAGCACAAATGCAACTACGAGCTTTTTAACCGCAACAATTTTAGTATACGCTATTGGAGCTGGAGTTACCGCGGCTGCTGGCACCAGACTTGCCCTCCAATTGTTCCTCGTTAAAATATTTAAAGTGTACTCATTCCGATTACGAGGCCTCGTAAGAGTCCCGTATCGTTATTTTTCGTCACTACCTCCCCGTGCCGGGAGTGGGTAATTTGCGCGCCTGCTGCCTTCCTTGGATGTGGTAGCCGTTTCTCAGGCTCCCTCTCCGGAATCGAACCCTGATTCCCCGTTACCCGTGACAACCATGGTAGTCGCAGAAACTACCATCGAAAGTTGATAAGGCAGACATTTGAAAGATGCGTCGCCGGTACTGGACCGTGCGATCTGCAAAAGTTATCCAGATTCATCAAAATGATACGACTTCGGACGCGAGGCCCTCCGCCGATTGGTTTTGATCTAATAAAAGCACTCATCCCATCGCTGGTCAGAGTTCTGATTGCATGTATTAGCTCTAGAATTACCACAGTTATCCAAGTAACTGAGTAAGATCTAAGGAACCAAAACTGATATATTGAGCCATTCGCGGTATCGCCTTAATACGGCTTGCACTGAGACATGCATGGCTTAATCTTTGAGACAAGCATATAACTACTGGCAGGATCAACCAGGGAGCTGTTTTACAAAATAAATTTTGCGAACACGCTCACTGTCGCCCCGCGCTGGAGGCGACGACGAGCACGACGCCGCGCGACTCGCGGGTGTACCGTGAGCGCGCGGCGTGCCGTTTTTGTGTATAAAAAATTGTACTCGCACACACACAGACCACTTTTACATGGACGACGTGTGCACGTGCACAAATTTTTAGTCGGTTTGCGCGCCGCCGCAGCAGCAGCAGCCGCACTTAGTGCGACGACCACGACCGCGGCGGCGGCCTGAGCGCGTGCCGGAGTATATCCGTAGCGCGCCCATTTTGAACGTTCATTATGAACCAGGCACAATATATTCACTACACATCCGCAAGGACGTTATAAGCACGTTTGACACGATCGTATGAAATGGTCAATCGCTCGGCGATAGAGAGCCCGTTTGGGAACCCACACAGTCGCCCGCAAAGAGGTTGCGCCCCTAACGGCGCCGCCAAAAAATTAATTTCGACGGACACGCGCTTCGGTGGCGTCGGTCTCTGTTGCGGACGCGCACATGATCTTGTACGCATTACAGTCGAACACTCTTTCGTGTTTCAACCCGGCGCGCGCCTTTGTTAAATCACCAACCGACAGTCTAAGCGACGACACGCGAGGTTTGCAGGTGCATCAGTAAACCAAACACCCCCCCACCCCCCACCCCCGCAATATCGAAATTAAATCGTCTACATATATGCACACACTGCAGACACATATTTACAGGTATATACATAAAAGGGGCGGAGGGAGTGGCGGTAGGACGGGTCGGAGACGGGGAGGGGAGGGGTCTAGTCTATTTTCTTTAGTTGTTTCTAAAATGACATTATGCATTATCTGAAACCGGTATCGGTTCTATATTTAACTGTTACGATAGCCAAAAAAAAAATGATGTCATCCACGTATGTGTATACGTTATAGGGGCGGGGGGAGTGGCGGCGCGACGAATGGTCGGAGATGA
>OZ014466.1:958100-968100 GCA_963966035.1 Acleris laterana
CGACGACTCACGAAGCTCGTAGCCGTCGACCGATGTATGGAGCTTTAAACGCCAATACTGCGCCACAGACACCTTGTGGGATACTGGGTTCTCTGCAGAGAACCGTCCGACTTGACGAACCCCCCACCGCAGCTTATTAACGATCCGCTTGGACCGCGCAGCGGCTCTGGCAACGGGCCACTCCGACGAAGCCAAGCGACGGAACCTCATCGAAATGAGATCCGGCACCCAACTCCGCACAGAAGGCACCCCCAGTCCGCCGTCCTTCACTGCAGCGTGAAAGTACGCCGTTGGAACGTCGTTCGGTAGCCTCAGCCACTTCCGAATGAACGTCCGGATCTGGACGTCGAGCATTCTCAACCTGTCATCCGAGATCACCCCGAGCACGAAACCGTGCGCAAACCTCGGAAGCAAGTGCCCCCTCACAAGCTCGAGCCGCTGTTGTGGCTTGAGGGGAGCCTTAGTAATATTAACTAAGGCCTGCTGCATTGAACGCTCTAACATCACGCATCCAGTCGCCTTATAATCAACTCCCAAATAACGCCAACGTTCCACGCAAGAAACCTGTCGTATCAACCTTCCACCGATCCGAAACAACTTCTCAGTGGGGTAATGGACCTTCTTACGGTGACCGTCAGGTATCATCGAGAGAACGGAACACTTGGAGTGACCTAGGGAGAGACCCATCATCTTCGCCGATCTCTCAACCGAATCAATGGACTCTTGCAATCCCACTTTGGAACCTCCGAAGAGGACGAGGTCATCAGCATAGGCAAGAGCAGAAACACGTTCCCCCTCCAACCTATAGCCTACATCTCCGGGTAAGGATGCAAGTACAACGTCCATGACCAAGTTAAACAAGATCGGGGACAAAGGATCTCCCTGGCGGACCCCACGACCCACTTTCACAGGAAGACTGGACTGCGAATTCACCGACAGAACAGTGTCCGCCGACTCATAGAGTCCAGCTATGTAAGCGCAAAAGGGTCTTGGCAGGCCCCTCGCTTCCAGCAACCTCAACAATGCCGCATGCGACACCGTATCGAAAGCCTTAGCGAAGTCTAGCACCGCCACATGACACTCCTTTAGCATCTTCCTGCTATCCCCCAACACGGCGTCTAAAATTGCAGTGTTCTCCAAAGTGCCATCGGCACTAATGAACCCGCGCTGACACATATTGGGGGGGCAGCAAGCCAACAGTCTACGCGCCAAGAGAGCATGCATGTGCCGAAGAGGTACAGACGCAATCGAAATTGGCCTATACTCCCCCGGAGCCGCCGGGCTCTCTGTCTTGGGCACGAACACTGTTCGGCACTGCCGTAGCTCGATGGGGATGCCACCATTGGCCATCCACGCATTGAATATTTCTGCCTTCTCAGAGGCAGGCACCGACCTCCAGTCATCGACTGACACACCGTCTGGTCCTGGGGCGGATCGCAGATCCTGCTTGAACGACCTAATCTCCTCTACAGAGAAAGGCGTCCACAACTGAGTGAAGTCACGTGCACCTCCGTACCGCTGATCGTTACAACGCATGTAACTCAAAGCCTCCGGTGTGGGACCCGGAGCATCCGACACTTTCTCAAGGATTGGTCGCCAATAGGCCTCCAACTCCCCAAGTCCATGCTGAACACCCCTACACGCTCCGTCAAATACCTCAGCTGCCGCATGTCTACGGCTCCTCTTAAAGAGCTCCTGCACTCTCGCATACTCTATTCTCCGCTGGGCCCGTTTCGACAATCGGGCGCTGTTCATTCTACAGTCTGGCTGACTCATATGACGCCGCCTAGCCGCTCTCGCGAGAAGTTGGTCCCGAGCAGCAACCCTCGCAGCCCCTCTCGCAACGAGAGACGCTACAAGTTCCGCTACACGAGACCCCCCTTCGCTGGTCATGGCGACAATGGGATCATCATTCGCAGTAGGCGATCCAAGTGGCACATCACGGGGGACTTCATCCGCAACAATCGTGCACGGAGGGTCTGGGACGGGCTCAGCTCGGTACCGAAGTACCAAAGCCTTGTACGACGCCAAACGCCTCTTCCCCTTAATAGCCTCAAGAGTTCTATTGAACCCCTGAAGCTCATTAAGGAGCGCTAAATTGCTGCATCCGCCTTGCTCAAGACCAAGACGGGCTTCAGTCCGCGCCATAATATCCACCTCCTCGTCACGCCACCTGCGCTTCACCTGCCTTGGGGCGGCGTCGTCATTGGCCTGTAGGGGATGGGCTCGTGCTTTATGCACGCCCAAACCCCTGGACGTGGCGAATGGTCGCACACATATTGGGCATACAAACCCGACAACGTCCTGCTCCACAGGAACGGTGTCGGCCTGAGCGCCCTGGGGCTGGCTTCTGCGACCACCCACCTCCGGTGGGAGAGTGGGGTCGTTTATATTCACATTAAAACTTGTTGGAGCGCAGAAAAGCCTAGGTAGTAGGGACGCTAACCCTACTACCCGGTTCGTACACAGTTACTCGTGAAAACCCTAGCCGAAGCGAACTGTTATACTTGTGGCCTCCGTGGAAACCACCATCAGGGTTGTTGCAGGGAACCTCCCCCCGCAACCATACCAAAGTTTACGCCATAGATGTTGACGCCGCACACCCCTAAGTATGGTAAACCCACTCAGAGGAAACTTGGGACAAGCCTGATCACGTCCGCCCCTCCGAGCTGTAACTAGAGGCAGCTACAACCGTGAGTGGCGACCGTGATGGAAAACGTGCTAAATACGCAGGGTTTAATAGATGCTCCAGCGTAGCTAAAACCCACATCGGCTGTGTAACAGGGCTAGCATTTTAGGAGGATCCCCCCCCCCTTGTTAGCGAAGCAGCGGTGCCAACGAGCAGGCCAAGGGTAGGAGTTGGGTGTGGATTCGAGCCGTGTCTCAGTCAACTCATCACCCCATTAACCGTCAGTTCTTGTATCAGGCCCCGCAATCCAAATAGGAGCAATCGAAAAAGCTAGCCGGCGCACAATTCCGATTAGCGGAACCACAAGACACTGATCGGTGAGTAACCCTGCAGCAACTACGTCAAGCAGGATTTCTCCCTTCATAGTCAAGCAGTTAAGAGAGTCATAGTTACTCCCGCCGTTTACCCGCGCTTGCTTGAATTTCTTCACGTTGACATTCAGAGCACTGGGCAGAAATCACATTGCGTCAACACCCGCGAGGGCCATCGCAATGCTTTGTTTTAATTAGACAGTCGGATTCCCCTTGTCCGTGCCAGTTCTGAGCTGACCGTTGAACGGCGGTCGTACAGAACCGCACCGCACACAACGCACGAGACGCATGCACGATACGGCCTTACGGCTAGGAAGATCCGCGGAAGGCCGGAACGCGGGTCCGGATTCCGCGTCGCATGCTTGCACACACGACGCATCGACCAGGCCCGGCACCGGCCGCATCCGCTTCCCGTCCAAACCCGACACGCCCCGGTCCTCAGAGCCAATCCTTATTCCGAAGTTACGGATCCAATTTGCCGACTTCCCTTACCTACATTATTCTATCGACTAGAGGCTCTTCACCTTGGAGACCTGCTGCGGATATGGGTACGAACCGGCGCGACATCTCCACGTACATCCCTCACCTGAATTTTCAAGGTCCGCAGAGAGTATCCGGACACCGCCGCAAATGCGGTGCTCTTCGCGTTCCGAACCATATCTCCCTTCTATAGGATTCCATGGAACTCGAACGCTCAGGCAGAAAAGAAAACTCTTCCCGGACCTCTCGGCGGCGTCTTCAGGCCACTTTGGGTTACCCCGTCGAACACTCGTCGTTAAAACGAGGGAACGATTATTGAAACGGTTCCGCTGCCGGGTTCCGGAATAGGAACCGGATTCCCTTTCGCTCAAAGGACGTTATTTATCATCAAATTAAATTAATAATATAGATTTAAACACGTCACATCGACATAAGATTTCTCCTTGAGCTTAGGATCGACTGACTCGCGAGCAACTACTGTTCACGCGAAACCCTTCTCCACGTCAGTCCTCCAGGGCCTCGCTGGAGTATTTGCTACTACCACCAAGATCTGCACCGACGGAGGCTCCAAGCGGGCTCACGCCCAGACCCTTCTGCGCTCTCCGCCGCGCACGTCCTACTCGTTACAGCTTAATGATATTGTAATAAAACAACATCGCACATGCCCGTAACGGTGGTGTATAGGCAAAACGCTTCAGCGCCATCCATTTTCAGGGCTGGTTGCTTCGGCAGGTGAGTCGTTGCACACTCCTTAGCGGATTCCGACTTCCATGGCCACCGTCCTGCTGTCATGAGCGACCAACGCCTTTCATGGTGTCCCATGAGCGTTTTTTAGGCGCCTTAACACCACGTTTGGTTCATCCCACAGCGCCAGTTCTGCTTACCAAAATTGGCCCACTTGGCACCGTCATCAGATCTCCGGCTTCATCGTTCGAGTAAGCCGGAGTTCTCACCCATTTAAAGTTTGAGAATAGGTTGAGGTCGTTTCGGCCCCAATGCCTCTAATCATTCGCTTTACCGGATGAGACTGTTCAAATCGACGCCAGCTATCCTGAGGGAAACTTCGGACGGAACCAGCTACTAGATGGTTCGATTAGTCTTTCGCCCCTATACCCAGTTCCGACGATCGATTTGCACGTCAGAATCGCTACGGTCCTCCATCAGGGTTTCCCCTGACTTCGACCTGACCAGGCATAGTTCACCATCTTTCGGGTCCCAGCATCTGTGCTCAGAGCGCGCCTGCATTCACTAATTGGAAACGAGACGCCTCGGGAGTGCGAGAACCGAGTGAAACCCGGCTCCATCCTCCCTGAGCGCGCGACAAGCGCACGCCTTCACTTTCGTTGCGCCTTTCAGTTTAAATGTAATCTCAATGACTCGCACACATGCTAGACTCCTTGGTCCGTGTTTCAAGACGGGTCCTGCGAGTGCCCGAAACTGAATCATCGCAGACTGAGACGCGCACAGTCCGAGACACACGGCAGCGACAGCAATCTCGACGCACCCAAGTCCGCACTAAGGCAGAACCTGAATAAACGTCGAACGATTTGCGTCGGGCCGGACGCGTATCAACGCGTGCGCGTTTCGTCGTAATACCGTCAGACAGCCGGCCGGCAACCGCGACCGGTCCGCCCGGTCCTTTTGAGGGGACCGAACGGGCTCCCGTACGGCGCTTAGACCGACATCTAACGGGTCGCGATGTATTACTAAGAGAGAAGTGCACGCCGTCCGCGAACGTCGACGGACGCGACCCGTGCCACGCGAACACCGTGAGGCGACACGTAACATCGAGGCGCGCGCCCGTACGCCGCGGAATGACGATGAATCTCCCCGTTCGTTCATTCGAGTTTCGCAGGTTTACCCCTGAACGGTTTCACGTACTCTTGAACTCTCTCTTCAAAGTTCTTTTCAACTTTCCCTCACGGTACTTGTTCGCTATCGGTCTCGCGGTAATATTTAGCCTTAGATGGAGTTTACCACCCACTTAGGGCTGCACTCTCAAGCAACCCGACTCTGAGGAGAGTCCCTCTCGCCGCCGACCTCCGTCGCTACGGGCCTGGCACCCTCTACGGGAAAACGGCCCCGTTCAAGACGAACTTGGACAGGAGTCGCGACGACGAGAAAGCGGAACCTCCCGAACACCACATCTCCCGCGATCAGTAACAACCGCGGGATTCAGTGCTGGGCATATTCCTGTTCGCTCGCCGCTACTAAGGAAATCCTGGTTAGTTTCTTTTCCTCCGCTTACTAATATGCTTAAATTCGGCGGGTGATCCTCCCTGATCTGAGGCCAACGATAAAAAATGGAGGCAGACACGATATCCGGTCAGCGCTACGACGACGGCGACGGCGCGCAATGCGGCGGCGACGGCGTCGATGCGCTCTTCGGACGTCGAGTCCGCCTACGGACGGCGTTAGCGTGTCACCGATCTAGTATCATAGCGCGCGCACACCATTTAAACTGGCGACCGCGCGCGAGCGCGACCGCCGGTTCGTGTCACAGTGTGAGCGCGCGTGCACGATATGTCAATCGTTAACGTAACACGCGACGCGCCATACATCATAATATGAATAATATTTAAACGGACGTTCGCGTGCGCGCGCCAATCGCGAAAACGCATCACCGCGCGCACGAAACGAACCGCCAACAGCGTCCACCGCCCTCCCCGCAAGGAGAGCGCGGAGAGGCGCAATGTGACAATAATAAATTTATTTATGCAGCCGGCCCTCAGACAGGAGTGGTCCTGGATGTGTCTCCACGGACCGCAATGTGCGTTCGAAATGTCGATGTTCAAATGTGTCCTGCAGTTCACACTATGACGCGCAGTTAACTGCGTTCTTCATCGACCCGCGAGCCAAGTGATCCACCGTCCAGGGTAATTGTTTGTTAATGACAATTACACCGAGAACAAAAAAAAAATTTTTCATAAAGAAAAAAAAAATCACCGCTTACTCTTTTATAATATAATCATACGCATCGTCTTCGATCACAGTTGACGTCCGTCACGACGACGAGAGACGCTGCGGGCGCGGATTTGTGCCCATTCGTAGCGGCTCATCGTTAGACGGCGCGGATGTCGTAGCTTGATGATTATGATTAACACAACAACAACAAGAACAACCTCCTCCTGCGAGACGATGCGTTATTATATATGTTTGTTTGACGGATTATTTTTACATATACATACGCACGCGTACATAATACGTTAATGATCCTTCCGCAGGTTCCCCTACGGAAACCTTGTTACGACTTTTACTTCCTCTAAATGATCAAGTTTGGTCAACTTCCCAGCAACGCCGACGGCCGTGAAGCCACCGCGTGTCGGTCCGAAGACCTCACTAAATCATTCAATCGGTAGTAGCGACGGGCGGTGTGTACAAAGGGCAGGGACGTAATCAACGCGAGCTTATGACTCGCGCTTACTAGGAATTCCTCGTTTATGGGGGATAATTGCAAACCCCAATCCCCAGCACGAAGGAGTTTCAACGGGTTGCCCGGGCCTCTAGGCCAAGGAGAACATGCTGATTCCTTCAGTGTAGCGCGCGTGCGGCCCAGGACATCTAAGGGCATCACAGACCTGTTATTGCTCAATCTCGTGCGGCTCGAAACCGCCGGTCCCTCTAAGAAGAATTTTAATACGTCGCCAGTGAGTTGCACGACCGCGAACGGCCGCGCGCACCTAAATGACGACGCCTATTTAGCAGGCTAGAGTCTCGTTCGTTACCGGAATTAACCAGACAAATCGCTCCACCAACTAAGAACGGCCATGCACCACCACCCACCGAATCAAGAAAGAGCTGTTAATCTGTCAATCCTTCCGGTGTCCGGGCCTGGTGAGATTTCCCGTGTTGAGTCAAATTAAGCCGCAGGCTCCACTCCTGGTGGTGCCCTTCCGTCAATTCCTTTAAGTTTCAGCTTTGCAACCATACTCCCCCCGGAGTCCAAAATCTTTGGTTTCCCGGAAGCTGCCCGCCGAGCCATTGTAGTAACGTCGGCGGATCGCTAGATGACATATTTACGGTTAGAACTAGGGCGGTATCTAATCGCCTTCGAACCTCTAACTTTCGTTCTTGATTGATGAAAACACCTTTGGCAAATGCTTTCGCTGATGTTCGTCTTGCGACGATCCAAGAATTTCACCTCTAACGTCGCAATACGAATGCCCCCAGTTATCCCTATTAATCATTACCTCGGAGTTCTGAAAACCAACAAAATAGAACCGAGATCATATTCTATTATTCCATGCACGAAATATTCAAGCAGCATTTTGAGCCCGCTTTGAGCACTCTAATTTGTTCAAAGTAAAATTGTCGGCCCACCTCGACACTCACTGAAGAGCATCGCGATAGGATTTTGATATTGAACCGGCGTTTTACCGCCGGCTCACCGACGATATGCTCCGCAAACGTGTCAGTATCACCGCGGATGCGGTGCACCGACAGCGCGCAGCACAAATGCAACTACGAGCTTTTTAACCGCAACAATTTTAGTATACGCTATTGGAGCTGGAGTTACCGCGGCTGCTGGCACCAGACTTGCCCTCCAATTGTTCCTCGTTAAAATATTTAAAGTGTACTCATTCCGATTACGAGGCCTCGTAAGAGTCCCGTATCGTTATTTTTCGTCACTACCTCCCCGTGCCGGGAGTGGGTAATTTGCGCGCCTGCTGCCTTCCTTGGATGTGGTAGCCGTTTCTCAGGCTCCCTCTCCGGAATCGAACCCTGATTCCCCGTTACCCGTGACAACCATGGTAGTCGCAGAAACTACCATCGAAAGTTGATAAGGCAGACATTTGAAAGATGCGTCGCCGGTACTGGACCGTGCGATCTGCAAAAGTTATCCAGATTCATCAAAATGATACGACTTCGGACGCGAGGCCCTCCGCCGATTGGTTTTGATCTAATAAAAGCACTCATCCCATCGCTGGTCAGAGTTCTGATTGCATGTATTAGCTCTAGAATTACCACAGTTATCCAAGTAACTGAGTAAGATCTAAGGAACCAAAACTGATATATTGAGCCATTCGCGGTATCGCCTTAATACGGCTTGCACTGAGACATGCATGGCTTAATCTTTGAGACAAGCATATAACTACTGGCAGGATCAACCAGGGAGCTGTTTTACAAAATAAATTTTGCGAACACGCTCACTGTCGCCCCGCGCTGGAGGCGACGACGAGCACGACGCCGCGCGACTCGCGGGTGTACCGTGAGCGCGCGGCGTGCCGTTTTTGTGTATAAAAAATTGTACTCGCACACACACAGACCACTTTTACATGGACGACGTGTGCACGTGCACAAATTTTTAGTCGGTTTGCGCGCCGCCGCAGCAGCAGCAGCCGCACTTAGTGCGACGACCACGACCGCGGCGGCGGCCTGAGCGCGTGCCGGAGTATATCCGTAGCGCGCCCATTTTGAACGTTCATTATGAACCAGGCACAATATATTCACTACACATCCGCAAGGACGTTATAAGCACGTTTGACACGATCGTATGAAATGGTCAATCGCTCGGCGATAGAGAGCCCGTTTGGGAACCCACACAGTCGCCCGCAAAGAGGTTGCGCCCCTAACGGCGCCGCCAAAAAATTAATTTCGACGGACACGCGCTTCGGTGGCGTCGGTCTCTGTTGCGGACGCGCACATGATCTTGTACGCATTACAGTCGAACACTCTTTCGTGTTTCAACCCGGCGCGCGCCTTTGTTAAATCACCAACCGACAGTCTAAGCGACGACACGCGAGGTTTGCAGGTGCATCAGTAAACCAAACACCCCCCCACCCCCCACCCCCGCAATATCGAAATTAAATCGTCTACATATATGCACACACTGCAGACACATATTTACAGGTATATACATAAAAGGGGCGGAGGGAGTGGCGGTAGGACGGGTCGGAGACGGGGAGGGGAGGGGTCTAGTCTATTTTCTTTAGTTGTTTCTAAAATGACATTATGCATTATCTGAAACCGGTATCGGTTCTATATTTAACTGTTACGATAGCCAAAAAAAAAATGATGTCATCCACGTATGTGTATACGTTATAGGGGCGGGGGGAGTGGCGGCGCGACGAATGGTCGGAGATGATGATGGGAGTCTTTCGGTTTTGGTAACTTTTTATCATACTGACTGTTATAGAGACCTACATACGAGTACACCTCATATAAATAATATGACGCATTTATAATAATATATAAAGGGCGGGGGGCGGACCGGAGATTCTGTTTCTTCTGTTTTGGTAGCTTTTTATAAAATATATCAATGGAACCGGTAAGAAAATATATTTTTTTTACTTTACTTAAGTATACGAATGTATGTATAATATTATAAAAAAGCGGTAGGGTAGGGTAAACAAATAATATTTTCAAAATGCATTACTCGCTCGTAAATGGTGTTATTCCATGCCTGTATACAGAAGGACAATGGCCGTAATTGTTCGAGAATTGAGTTATCGCGACTCTGTAGTCCCTAGGGAGTAATGACTTTCGTTTTAAAATTTGCAACTATTTCGTACATAATTTC
>OZ014466.1:973100-975600 GCA_963966035.1 Acleris laterana
ACCATGCTGGGCAGGGGAAAGGGAGCGAAACAGGCATGGAGCGCATTCTACTATGAGTTTTTCAAGGACTTTGCCCAGAACAGGCAACAGGGTGATAGGCCGGTAGGCTTTTGGGTCAGACAGGGGTTTGCCGTTCCCCTTTGGCAGCACAACTAGGCGACCCACTTTCCATACGTCAGGGAAAATCCCCTGGCTAAGGCACAGGCAGAAAATGAAGTATAGCTCCCTCCCCGACACACTCCATGACCTCTTAACTATCCTCGGAGTGATGCCGTCAAGCCCCGGCGCAGAGTTAGGCAGGGCCATTATAGTCCGCTCGACGGCCTGGAAGGAGGGCAGCGAACTGGCAGGGCCCGAGGGAGAGCAGGCAGCGAAGAGGCGGACCTTCCTATGGTATGGATCATCGGATGGGGGAGAGTCATCAGGGCAGAGAGTCCGCATCAAGCAGTCCATCGAGTCCTCCAGGTTTAGAGCCTGGTTATCAGCGAGCGAGATGCCATTGACAATATTCGCAGGTGGCCGAATCCTACCACAAGATGCACGATATGCTAGGCCCCAGGGATCAGCATTGCCAGACTCGGCAAGGTTTTTGAAGTATGCGTGCTCCGACGACTTCATTGCATGCTTGTAGGCAAGCCGGGCGTTGCGCAGCCTGGCTCTGAGGCGATCCTCGGCGATACCACCCAAAGCACGCGAGACCTGCCATTCACGTCGCGCCTTGCCAACTAATCTTCGCATATCATCAAGGGCCGGGGACCACCATTCGTACCCACTAACGGGTTTGGCCCTGCTTAATCCTAGGCAATCTGTGGCCGTACGGGCGACGATGTCCGTGTAGTCCCGGGCCATGACGTCGGGTTCACGGGTCACAATCCGACCCATTCGTCGTTCCAGGGTGTCAGTGAAACGGGACCAGTTGACCCCACGCTCCCGGAACCTAGGTTGAAATACGTCCTCGCTGGGGGAGGGGGCCGGGACACTTCGGCCGTTCCCTACGGAGAGGGAGTAGGAGATAAGTTGGTGATCGCTGCCGCTGACGCCCGCGTGAACAGTCCAATTAGAAACGGCGAGACCTCTTGTGGATAGCGTCAGGTCCACGTTGGAGGATCCGATAGGGCCGCAGAATGTAGGAGGCTGGCCCTCGGTGTTGTGTAGGACGAGCCCCCTCCCCAGGATCAAGTCTTCCACCTGGTGTCTCCTGTAGTCCGAGTCTGGGCCACGACCAGAATACTGCCGGCTGTCACAGTACCAGAGGGGAGAGTGGGCATTCGAGTCCATGCCAATAAGGACAGGGAGACCGCGGAGCTCCTCCAGGATGCGGTCGACCGATCCCAGGTGGAGAGCCACATCCTGTCCATATTGGCAGTAGACTGAAGCCACGTGAAGATTAACTCCTTCGCCCGAGACGTGGGCCACAGCGACGTGGTCAGTACTAAGACCCGCAATGTACGTTAGGGCCAAGCGGGGGTCCAGGAGGACGATACCGGCCTTCGGGCTGGTCTGGGATTGAGCCGTAGAGGAAGGGACGGCCGCCGGGTATTGCTCCTGGATGAGGACAACCTGGAGGCCCATGTCGTTGGCAATAGATGGGACCTCCCGGGTAAAACATTCAGAACCTTGCAAATTGATCTGCCCGAAATGGATTGGGTAGGGCTGTCTATCCATAATTGGTGCTATTGACAGCTAACTGCAGGGCGTGAAGGCGAGCCGGGCAGTCTGCAGACGCAGTTTTGTGAGACGAAGATTCCTTCCGCTTAAAGCGCTTGCACGTAGCGCAGGAGGGTGAGGGGGCCTGGCATTCATCAGCTTTATGGCCAGGGTCACCGCAGTTTCCGCACACCATCTCTTTAGCACGGCAATATTTTTCCGGGTGGCCGTATTGCTGGCAGCGGTTGCAGCAGGTGACACGGACGAAGTCATTAATGACGGCATAGTCCCAGCCGATGTAGAGGGTTCCGAGCTCAAGGAGTTTAGACCTCATATCCGGGGAGCACTCCAGGATCGTAGTCACGCGGCCTGTCTCTGGCCGGCCTCTCCGGAAAGCGATTCTACACGACTTCCTGACGCGGTCCAGCGACCATTCAGGGTCGTCCGCCAAGTTAACCGCATGAAGGTCATCGAGAAAGGTGGCGTCGTCCAAGGGGCATCTGAAAGAGACCGAGAGAAGGGGCCGGCGCTCCTTAGGATCCACCACCCGCAGAGTCTTCGGAGCCTGGTTTCTGAGGACGGAGGCCGCGGAGGCGGTGGACGTTCTGACCACGACTCCAGAATTGCCCACTTTGCGAACGCTTTGGATGGAGATGCCAAGGGACGATGGGTTGATGGACTTGGTGAGCTCGGCTTTGGTGTCGTCCGCATTTTTGAGGGTCTCGGCATCTGCAGGGTAAAACATGACGGTAGTGCCAGGCTTCTGCAGCACCGGCATGGAACGGCCCTGAGACAGCTTCAACTTGCTTGCATAGGTGGGAACACACGGACCTTTGTCGGCGGCGAGTCCGGG
>OZ014466.1:978100-985600 GCA_963966035.1 Acleris laterana
TGTAATCTCAATGACTCGCACACATGCTAGACTCCTTGGTCCGTGTTTCAAGACGGGTCCTGCGAGTGCCCGAAACTGAATCATCGCAGACTGAGACGCGCACAGTCCGAGACACACGGCAGCGACAGCAATCTCGACGCACCCAAGTCCGCACTAAGGCAGAACCTGAATAAACGTCGAACGATTTGCGTCGGGCCGGACGCGTATCAACGCGTGCGCGTTTCGTCGTAATACCGTCAGACAGCCGGCCGGCAACCGCGACCGGTCCGCCCGGTCCTTTTGAGGGGACCGAACGGGCTCCCGTACGGCGCTTAGACCGACATCTAACGGGTCGCGATGTATTACTAAGAGAGAAGTGCACGCCGTCCGCGAACGTCGACGGACGCGACCCGTGCCACGCGAACACCGTGAGGCGACACGTAACATCGAGGCGCGCGCCCGTACGCCGCGGAATGACGATGAATCTCCCCGTTCGTTCATTCGAGTTTCGCAGGTTTACCCCTGAACGGTTTCACGTACTCTTGAACTCTCTCTTCAAAGTTCTTTTCAACTTTCCCTCACGGTACTTGTTCGCTATCGGTCTCGCGGTAATATTTAGCCTTAGATGGAGTTTACCACCCACTTAGGGCTGCACTCTCAAGCAACCCGACTCTGAGGAGAGTCCCTCTCGCCGCCGCCCTCCGTCGCTACGGGCCTGGCACCCTCTACGGGAAAACGGCCCCGTTCAAGACGAACTTGGACAGGAGTCGCGACGACGAGAAAGCGGAACCTCCCGAACACCACATCTCCCGCGATCAGTAACAACCGCGGGATTCAGTGCTGGGCATATTCCTGTTCGCTCGCCGCTACTAAGGAAATCCTGGTTAGTTTCTTTTCCTCCGCTTACTAATATGCTTAAATTCGGCGGGTGATCCTCCCTGATCTGAGGCCAACGATAAAAAATGGAGGCAGACACGATATCCGGTCAGCGCTACGACGACGGCGACGGCGCGCAATGCGGCGGCGACGGCGTCGATGCGCTCTTCGGACGTCGAGTCCGCCTACGGACGGCGTTAGCGTGTCACCGATCTAGTATCATAGCGCGCGCACACCATTTAAACTGGCGACCGCGCGCGAGCGCGAGCGCGACCGCCGGTTCGTGTCACAGTGTGAGCGCGCGTGCACGATATGTCAATCGTTAACGTAACACGCGACGCGCCATACATCATCATATGAATAATATTTAAACGGACGTTCGCGTGCGCGCGCCAATCGCGAAAACGCATCACCGCGCGCACGAAACGAACCGCCAACAGCGTCCACCGCCCTCCCCGCAAGGAGAGCGCGGAGAGGCGCAATGTGACAATAATAAATTTATTTATGCAGCCGGCCCTCAGACAGGAGTGGTCCTGGATGTGTCTCCACGGACCGCAATGTGCGTTCGAAATGTCGATGTTCAAATGTGTCCTGCAGTTCACACTATGACGCGCAGTTAACTGCGTTCTTCATCGACCCGCGAGCCAAGTGATCCACCGTCCAGGGTAATTGTTTGTTAGTGACAATTACACCGAGAACAAAAAAAAAATTTTTCATAAAGAAAAAAAAAATCACCGCTTACTCTTTTATAATATAATCATACGCATCGTCTTCGATCACAGTTGACGTCCGTCACGACGACGAGAGACGCTGCGGGCGCGGATTTGTGCCCATTCGTAGCGGCTCATCGTTAGACGGCGCGGATGTCGTAGCTTGATGATTATGTAATTAACACAACAGCAACAAGAACAACCTCCTCCTGTGAGACGATGCGTTATTATATAATGTTTGTTTGACGGATTATTTTTACATATACATACGCACGCGTACATAATACGTTAATGATCCTTCCGCAGGTTCCCCTACGGAAACCTTGTTACGACTTTTACTTCCTCTAAATGATCAAGTTTGGTCAACTTCCCAGCAACGCCGACGGCCGTGAAGCCACCGCGTGTCGGTCCGAAGACCTCACTAAATCATTCAATCGGTAGTAGCGACGGGCGGTGTGTACAAAGGGCAGGGACGTAATCAACGCGAGCTTATGACTCGCGCTTACTAGGAATTCCTCGTTTATGGGGGATAATTGCAAACCCCAATCCCCAGCACGAAGGAGTTTCAACGGGTTGCCCGGGCCTCTAGGCCAAGGAGAACATGCTGATTCCTTCAGTGTAGCGCGCGTGCGGCCCAGGACATCTAAGGGCATCACAGACCTGTTATTGCTCAATCTCGTGCGGCTCGAAACCGCCGGTCCCTCTAAGAAGAATTTTAATACGTCGCCAGTGAGTTGCACGACCGCGAACGGCCGCGCGCACCTAAATGACGACGCCTATTTAGCAGGCTAGAGTCTCGTTCGTTACCGGAATTAACCAGACAAATCGCTCCACCAACTAAGAACGGCCATGCACCACCACCCACCGAATCAAGAAAGAGCTGTTAATCTGTCAATCCTTCCGGTGTCCGGGCCTGGTGAGATTTCCCGTGTTGAGTCAAATTAAGCCGCAGGCTCCACTCCTGGTGGTGCCCTTCCGTCAATTCCTTTAAGTTTCAGCTTTGCAACCATACTCCCCCCGGAGTCCAAAATCTTTGGTTTCCCGGAAGCTGCCCGCCGAGCCATTGTAGTAACGTCGGCGGATCGCTAGATGACATATTTACGGTTAGAACTAGGGCGGTATCTAATCGCCTTCGAACCTCTAACTTTCGTTCTTGATTGATGAAAACACCTTTGGCAAATGCTTTCGCTGATGTTCGTCTTGCGACGATCCAAGAATTTCACCTCTAACGTCGCAATACGAATGCCCCCAGTTATCCCTATTAATCATTACCTCGGAGTTCTGAAAACCAACAAAATAGAACCGAGATCATATTCTATTATTCCATGCACGAAATATTCAAGCAGCATTTTGAGCCCGCTTTGAGCACTCTAATTTGTTCAAAGTAAAATTGTCGGCCCACCTCGACACTCACTGAAGAGCATCGCGATAGGATTTTGATATTGAACCGGCGTTTTACCGCCGGCTCACCGACGATATGCTCCGCAAACGTGTCAGTATCACCGCGGATGCGGTGCACCGACAGCGCGCAGCACAAATGCAACTACGAGCTTTTTAACCGCAACAATTTTAGTATACGCTATTGGAGCTGGAGTTACCGCGGCTGCTGGCACCAGACTTGCCCTCCAATTGTTCCTCGTTAAAATATTTAAAGTGTACTCATTCCGATTACGAGGCCTCGTAAGAGTCCCGTATCGTTATTTTTCGTCACTACCTCCCCGTGCCGGGAGTGGGTAATTTGCGCGCCTGCTGCCTTCCTTGGATGTGGTAGCCGTTTCTCAGGCTCCCTCTCCGGAATCGAACCCTGATTCCCCGTTACCCGTGACAACCATGGTAGTCGCAGAAACTACCATCGAAAGTTGATAAGGCAGACATTTGAAAGATGCGTCGCCGGTACTGGACCGTGCGATCTGCAAAAGTTATCCAGATTCATCAAAATGATACGACTTCGGACGCGAGGCCCTCCGCCGATTGGTTTTGATCTAATAAAAGCACTCATCCCATCGCTGGTCAGAGTTCTGATTGCATGTATTAGCTCTAGAATTACCACAGTTATCCAAGTAACTGAGTAAGATCTAAGGAACCAAAACTGATATATTGAGCCATTCGCGGTATCGCCTTAATACGGCTTGCACTGAGACATGCATGGCTTAATCTTTGAGACAAGCATATAACTACTGGCAGGATCAACCAGGGAGCTGTTTTACAAAATAAATTTTGCGAACACGCTCACTGTCGCCCCGCGCTGGAGGCGACGACGAGCACGACGCCGCGCGACTCGCGGGTGTACCGTGAGCGCGCGGCGTGCCGTTTTTGTGTATAAAAAATTGCACTCGCACACACACAGACCACTTTTACATGGACGACGTGTGCACGTGCACAAATTTTTAGTCGGTTTGCGCGCCGCCGCAGCAGCAGCAGCCGCACTTAGTGCGACGACCACGACCGCGGCGGCGGCCTGAGCGCGTGCCGGAGTATATCCGTAGCGCGCCCATTTTGAACGTTCATTATGAACCAGGCACAATATATTCACTACACATCCGCAAGGACGTTATAAGCACGTTTGACACGATCGTATGAAATGGTCAATCGCTCGGCGATAGAGAGCCCGTTTGGGAACCCACACAGTCGCCCGCAAAGAGGTTGCGCCCCTAACGGCGCCGCCAAAAAATTAATTTCGACGGACACGCGCTTCGGTGGCGTCGGTCTCTGTTGCGGACGCGCACATGATCTTGTACGCATTACAGTCGAACACTCTTTCGTGTTTCAACCCGGCGCGCGCCTTTGTTAAATCACCAACCGACAGTCTAAGCGACGACACGCGAGTGCCATCTGCTTAGCGATCGTGTTAAGTTGATTATGAACGCGGGCGGACCGTCGTTTGAATATTCCACATGGATGTCTGTCACGTAATTACTAAACATAACTACGTCTCAGGCTACAAAATATACAATTCTTATAAAATGGTAACACATATATTATTTTACAAACCACAAGTGTTGTTCGTTTTTCTTCTTATTCACTATACTCCTTCTTCTTCAACTCGTCGAGAGAACACATCAATCGAACGCACAACCGGAGCAGGCGGCGCACGCGCAGCGAGACGATATCAAAACACGAACAGATCGCTTAGCGACCTTAACCGTGGGTTCTGGTATCGTAACAACGCTACACAGCCACCCTCCGCCCGGCTGCGTACATGCCGAGCGCGCGTGCGTCGAGTCGGGCGCCGTTCTCGTATTAGACTCTGCGTAGCGTGTGAAATGTTGTTTAAAAAAAAGAAAAAAAGAAAACCATGTATATGGATGATTGTGTACCTACGTAAGTCTGAAAATGGAAAAGTTACTACTATACTTATATTTAATATAATTATAAGTTGTCTACTTGTATATATATATATATATATATATATATATATATATATATATATATATATATATATATATATATATATACATATATATATATAGACGGTAGTAACGTAGTATGTGAAAGTTTTTTTTTGTACATGTATATCGATGATGGTATACATATCCAAGACGGAAAATGGAAAACTTACATACATACGTATACATAAACCTATATGCACGCATGTGTGCACGGCGGTCGGGAGGGGGGGGGGGGGGGCTGTTTGCAGGTGCATCAGTAAACCAAACCCCCCCCCCACCCCCCACCCCCGCAATATCGAAATTAAATCGTCTACATATATGCACACACTGCAGACACATATTTACAGGTATATACATAAAAGGGGCGGAGGGAGTGGCGGTAGGACGGGTCGGAGACGGGGAGGGGAGGGGTCTAGTCTACTTTCTTTAGTTGTTTCTAAAATGACATTATGCATTATCTGAAACCGGTATCGGTTCTATATTTAACTGTTACGATAGCCAAAAAAAAAATGATGTCATCCACGTATGTGTATACGTTATATACACAGTATGGCGCATGTAAACATACAAAAAAGGGGCGGGGGGAGTGGCGGCGCGACGAATGGTCGGAGATGATGATGGGAGTCTTTCGGTTTTGGTAACTTTTTATCATACTGACTGTTATAGAGACCTACATACGAGTACACCTCATATAAATAATATGACGCATTTATAATAATATATAAAGGGCGGGGGGCGGACCGGAGATTCTGTTTCTTCTGTTTTGGTAGCTTTTTATAAAATATATCAATGGAACCGGTAAGAAAATATATTTTTTTTACTTTACTTAAGTATACGAATGTATGTATAATATTATAAAAAAGCGGTAGGGTAGGGTAAACAAATAATATTTTCAAAATTCATTACTCGCTCGTAAATGGTGTTATTCCATGCCTGTATACAGAAGGACAATGGCCGTAATTGTTCGAGAATTGAGTTATCGCGACTCTGTAGTCCCTAGGGAGTAATGACTTTCGTTTTAAAATTTGCAACTATTTCGTACATAATTTCTGTCTAAGGAGGTTTCATGTTTAGCCAAAACTTCAAACTTTTTCTAATTTCATCTTTATAACTTAGCCATAGACTAACTTAGCATTGCAAACTAAGTATCTACTTACTACGCTTCATTTTTATATTTCAAGTTAGGTAATGTCAATATTTATCATAAATTTTAGTAAATCCTTTTTTTTACAAATTGGCAAAAACTAGCATTATCTGTGTTATATATATGTCAAGAAAAAATATTGTTCCCCGCATTAATTGCAGAAATTATTGTTTTTTAAATTTGCCGAGTTATATAGTGTTTTTAAAGTTTAACAGACAATAGAAACTAATTAGATATGGCTCCTTGATCGGAATGAATTGTAATTAGGATTCGTTACGAGTAAATATTACTTATAGCTACATCGCCGTAATTAAGATATGCGTCTCAATAACTTCTTTTTTTTGTTACGACGAATTTGTTATAACTTTAATTTTTATTCGTGCTTTCTCCTCGTAAACGTGATGAAAACCATTGTGTGCATCACATGCAGTAAGGGGATTACTAAAGAGAGTGATAATAATAATAATAATAGAATGATATTAATAATAGCGATAATATTAATAATTTTAACATGCCATTTCAACCAAAGTAATTAGCATTGGCCAGGCAGGCGCCGTAGTTTCATCAATAGCCTAGGTCACCAATCCGTATCAGTTCATTCATAGAACTTATTATTAATGTTCCCATCCTTCTTAAATAGTCTCTTATACTAACCGGTGGTTGTCGGGGACAATCGCCGGTTGGTATCCCATCACTTTACTAAATTAAACTTGTCTAAAGGGCCTCTGCGTGTTGGCTTCGGCTCCATGTACGCCTTCCAAAGGTCCGGGACTCCCATAGTTCCGTGATTGGTAAAGACATACATAATAATAATAATAATAATAATAATAATAATAATAATAATAATAATAATAATAATAGTGAGATCGCGCACACGAAGGTGAGTTTTTTTTATTTTTTATTGTTCTTTATGCGATTTATTTACTTATTTCAAAGAGGAATGAGTAGATAGTTTTCAGTAGGTATAACGTGTATTTTTCTTAGTGTATTTTGTTTTAATACTTTCACGAACTACGGCGTGGTTGTGAGTAGGTACTTATATTATAATTTAAGTAAGTATATAACGCGCGGGGCGGCGGGTTCAAGTTTCGTGTCGTTTATTATTAGGCGCTAAATGGAATGGTCGCATCTATTTGGTGTGGAAATAATATTAATACGAAATAAATAATGAATTTACCTATTGTCGCCATTATCATCAAGTTAGCGGGTTATCAGTTACCTACCAGCTGTTGTTGTGCTGGTTTTGTTTCAGCACAAATGTTGATTTCATGTGTCACTGTTACTTACTTACTTACTTACTTACTTACTTACTTGCTTGGTTAATTAATTACTTAGAAATTATTCAAAACAATAAAAATATACAGCTTTAGATGAATAATGTTACATGCGAGATGCGTTGATC
>OZ014466.1:990600-995600 GCA_963966035.1 Acleris laterana
CGCACACCATTTAAACTGGCGACCGCGCGCGAGCGCGAGCGCGACCGCCGGTTCGTGTCACAGTGTGAGCGCGCGTGCACGATATGTCAATCGTTAACGTAACACGCGACGCGCCATACATCATCATATGAATAATATTTAAACGGACGTTCGCGTGCGCGCGCCAATCGCGAAAACGCATCACCGCGCGCACGAAACGAACCGCCAACAGCGTCCACCGCCCTCCCCGCAAGGAGAGCGCGGAGAGGCGCAATGTGACAATAATAAATTTATTTATGCAGCCGGCCCTCAGACAGGAGTGGTCCTGGATGTGTCTCCACGGACCGCAATGTGCGTTCGAAATGTCGATGTTCAAATGTGTCCTGCAGTTCACACTATGACGCGCAGTTAACTGCGTTCTTCATCGACCCGCGAGCCAAGTGATCCACCGTCCAGGGTAATTGTTTGTTAGTGACAATTACACCGAGAACAAAAAAAAAATTTTTCATAAAGAAAAAAAAAATCACCGCTTACTCTTTTATAATATAATCATACGCATCGTCTTCGATCACAGTTGACGTCCGTCACGACGACGAGAGACGCTGCGGGCGCGGATTTGTGCCCATTCGTAGCGGCTCATCGTTAGACGGCGCGGATGTCGTAGCTTGATGATTATGTAATTAACACAACAGCAACAAGAACAACCTCCTCCTGTGAGACGATGCGTTATTATATAATGTTTGTTTGACGGATTATTTTTACATATACATACGCACGCGTACATAATACGTTAATGATCCTTCCGCAGGTTCCCCTACGGAAACCTTGTTACGACTTTTACTTCCTCTAAATGATCAAGTTTGGTCAACTTCCCAGCAACGCCGACGGCCGTGAAGCCACCGCGTGTCGGTCCGAAGACCTCACTAAATCATTCAATCGGTAGTAGCGACGGGCGGTGTGTACAAAGGGCAGGGACGTAATCAACGCGAGCTTATGACTCGCGCTTACTAGGAATTCCTCGTTTATGGGGGATAATTGCAAACCCCAATCCCCAGCACGAAGGAGTTTCAACGGGTTGCCCGGGCCTCTAGGCCAAGGAGAACATGCTGATTCCTTCAGTGTAGCGCGCGTGCGGCCCAGGACATCTAAGGGCATCACAGACCTGTTATTGCTCAATCTCGTGCGGCTCGAAACCGCCGGTCCCTCTAAGAAGAATTTTAATACGTCGCCAGTGAGTTGCACGACCGCGAACGGCCGCGCGCACCTAAATGACGACGCCTATTTAGCAGGCTAGAGTCTCGTTCGTTACCGGAATTAACCAGACAAATCGCTCCACCAACTAAGAACGGCCATGCACCACCACCCACCGAATCAAGAAAGAGCTGTTAATCTGTCAATCCTTCCGGTGTCCGGGCCTGGTGAGATTTCCCGTGTTGAGTCAAATTAAGCCGCAGGCTCCACTCCTGGTGGTGCCCTTCCGTCAATTCCTTTAAGTTTCAGCTTTGCAACCATACTCCCCCCGGAGTCCAAAATCTTTGGTTTCCCGGAAGCTGCCCGCCGAGCCATTGTAGTAACGTCGGCGGATCGCTAGATGACATATTTACGGTTAGAACTAGGGCGGTATCTAATCGCCTTCGAACCTCTAACTTTCGTTCTTGATTGATGAAAACACCTTTGGCAAATGCTTTCGCTGATGTTCGTCTTGCGACGATCCAAGAATTTCACCTCTAACGTCGCAATACGAATGCCCCCAGTTATCCCTATTAATCATTACCTCGGAGTTCTGAAAACCAACAAAATAGAACCGAGATCATATTCTATTATTCCATGCACGAAATATTCAAGCAGCATTTTGAGCCCGCTTTGAGCACTCTAATTTGTTCAAAGTAAAATTGTCGGCCCACCTCGACACTCACTGAAGAGCATCGCGATAGGATTTTGATATTGAACCGGCGTTTTACCGCCGGCTCACCGACGATATGCTCCGCAAACGTGTCAGTATCACCGCGGATGCGGTGCACCGACAGCGCGCAGCACAAATGCAACTACGAGCTTTTTAACCGCAACAATTTTAGTATACGCTATTGGAGCTGGAGTTACCGCGGCTGCTGGCACCAGACTTGCCCTCCAATTGTTCCTCGTTAAAATATTTAAAGTGTACTCATTCCGATTACGAGGCCTCGTAAGAGTCCCGTATCGTTATTTTTCGTCACTACCTCCCCGTGCCGGGAGTGGGTAATTTGCGCGCCTGCTGCCTTCCTTGGATGTGGTAGCCGTTTCTCAGGCTCCCTCTCCGGAATCGAACCCTGATTCCCCGTTACCCGTGACAACCATGGTAGTCGCAGAAACTACCATCGAAAGTTGATAAGGCAGACATTTGAAAGATGCGTCGCCGGTACTGGACCGTGCGATCTGCAAAAGTTATCCAGATTCATCAAAATGATACGACTTCGGACGCGAGGCCCTCCGCCGATTGGTTTTGATCTAATAAAAGCACTCATCCCATCGCTGGTCAGAGTTCTGATTGCATGTATTAGCTCTAGAATTACCACAGTTATCCAAGTAACTGAGTAAGATCTAAGGAACCAAAACTGATATATTGAGCCATTCGCGGTATCGCCTTAATACGGCTTGCACTGAGACATGCATGGCTTAATCTTTGAGACAAGCATATAACTACTGGCAGGATCAACCAGGGAGCTGTTTTACAAAATAAATTTTGCGAACACGCTCACTGTCGCCCCGCGCTGGAGGCGACGACGAGCACGACGCCGCGCGACTCGCGGGTGTACCGTGAGCGCGCGGCGTGCCGTTTTTGTGTATAAAAAATTGCACTCGCACACACACAGACCACTTTTACATGGACGACGTGTGCACGTGCACAAATTTTTAGTCGGTTTGCGCGCCGCCGCAGCAGCAGCAGCCGCACTTAGTGCGACGACCACGACCGCGGCGGCGGCCTGAGCGCGTGCCGGAGTATATCCGTAGCGCGCCCATTTTGAACGTTCATTATGAACCAGGCACAATATATTCACTACACATCCGCAAGGACGTTATAAGCACGTTTGACACGATCGTATGAAATGGTCAATCGCTCGGCGATAGAGAGCCCGTTTGGGAACCCACACAGTCGCCCGCAAAGAGGTTGCGCCCCTAACGGCGCCGCCAAAAAATTAATTTCGACGGACACGCGCTTCGGTGGCGTCGGTCTCTGTTGCGGACGCGCACATGATCTTGTACGCATTACAGTCGAACACTCTTTCGTGTTTCAACCCGGCGCGCGCCTTTGTTAAATCACCAACCGACAGTCTAAGCGACGACACGCGAGTGCCATCTGCTTAGCGATCGTGTTAAGTTGATTATGAACGCGGGCGGACCGTCGTTTGAATATTCCACATGGATGTCTGTCACGTAATTACTAAACATAACTACGTCTCAGGCTACAAAATATACAATTCTTATAAAATGGTAACACATATATTATTTTACAAACCACAAGTGTTGTTCGTTTTTCTTCTTATTCACTATACTCCTTCTTCTTCAACTCGTCGAGAGAACACATCAATCGAACGCACAACCGGAGCAGGCGGCGCACGCGCAGCGAGACGATATCAAAACACGAACAGATCGCTTAGCGACCTTAACCGTGGGTTCTGGTATCGTAACAACGCTACACAGCCACCCTCCGCCCGGCTGCGTACATGCCGAGCGCGCGTGCGTCGAGTCGGGCGCCGTTCTCGTATTAGACTCTGCGTAGCGTGTGAAATGTTGTTTAAAAAAAAGAAAAAAAGAAAACCATGTATATGGATGATTGTGTACCTACGTAAGTCTGAAAATGGAAAAGTTACTACTATACTTATATTTAATATAATTATAAGTTGTCTACTTGTATATATATATATATATATATATATATATATATATATATATATATATATATATATATATATATATACATATATATATATAGACGGTAGTAACGTAGTATGTGAAAGTTTTTTTTTGTACATGTATATCGATGATGGTATACATATCCAAGACGGAAAATGGAAAACTTACATACATACGTATACATAAACCTATATGCACGCATGTGTGCACGGCGGTCGGGAGGGGGGGGGGGGGGGCTGTTTGCAGGTGCATCAGTAAACCAAACCCCCCCCCCACCCCCCACCCCCGCAATATCGAAATTAAATCGTCTACATATATGCACACACTGCAGACACATATTTACAGGTATATACATAAAAGGGGCGGAGGGAGTGGCGGTAGGACGGGTCGGAGACGGGGAGGGGAGGGGTCTAGTCTACTTTCTTTAGTTGTTTCTAAAATGACATTATGCATTATCTGAAACCGGTATCGGTTCTATATTTAACTGTTACGATAGCCAAAAAAAAAATGATGTCATCCACGTATGTGTATACGTTATATACACAGTATGGCGCATGTAAACATACAAAAAAGGGGCGGGGGGAGTGGCGGCGCGACGAATGGTCGGAGATGATGATGGGAGTCTTTCGGTTTTGGTAACTTTTTATCATACTGACTGTTATAGAGACCTACATACGAGTACACCTCATATAAATAATATGACGCATTTATAATAATATATAAAGGGCGGGGGGCGGACCGGAGATTCTGTTTCTTCTGTTTTGGTAGCTTTTTATAAAATATATCAATGGAACCGGTAAGAAAATATATTTTTTTTACTTTACTTAAGTATACGAATGTATGTATAATATTATAAAAAAGCGGTAGGGTAGGGTAAACAAATAATATTTTCAAAATTCATTACTCGCTCGTAAATGGTGTTATTCCATGCCTGTATACAGAAGGACAATGGCCGTAATTGTTCGAGAATTGAGTTATCGCGACTCTGTAGTCCCTAGGGAGTAATGACTTTCGTTTTAAAATTTGCAACTATTTCGTACATAATTTCTGTCTAAGGAGGTTTCATGTTTAGCCAAAACTTCAAACTTTTTCTAATTTCATCTTTATAACTTAGCCATAGACTAACTTAG
>OZ014466.1:1000600-1003100 GCA_963966035.1 Acleris laterana
GAAGGCGCCAGCGATATCGAGGAAGGTCAACAGCACGTACTTTTCAGCAGTGCAGTCGACCCTCCCCAGCACCGCCGAGAGAGCAGAAGTGGTAGAACGACCTCTGGTGAAACCATGCTGGGCAGGGGAAAGGGAGCGAAACAGGCATGGAGCGCATTCTACTATGAGTTTTTCAAGGACTTTGCCCAGAACAGGCAACAGGGTGATAGGCCGGTAGGCTTTTGGGTCAGACAGGGGTTTGCCGTTCCCCTTTGGCAGCACAACTAGGCGACCCACTTTCCATACGTCAGGGAAAATCCCCTGGCTAAGGCACAGGCAGAAAATGAAGTATAGCTCCCTCCCCGACACACTCCATGACCTCTTAACTATCCTCGGAGTGATGCCGTCAAGCCCCGGCGCAGAGTTAGGCAGGGCCATTATAGTCCGCTCGACGGCCTGGAAGGAGGGCAGCGAACTGGCAGGGCCCGAGGGAGAGCAGGCAGCGAAGAGGCGGACCTTCCTATGGTATGGATCATCGGATGGGGGAGAGTCATCAGGGCAGAGAGTCCGCATCAAGCAGTCCATCGAGTCCTCCAGGTTTAGAGCCTGGTTATCAGCGAGCGAGATGCCATTGACAATATTCGCAGGTGGCCGAATCCTACCACAAGATGCACGATATGCTAGGCCCCAGGGATCAGCATTGCCAGACTCGGCAAGGTTTTTGAAGTATGCGTGCTCCGACGACTTCATTGCATGCTTGTAGGCAAGCCGGGCGTTGCGCAGCCTGGCTCTGAGGCGATCCTCGGCGATACCACCCAAAGCACGCGAGACCTGCCATTCACGTCGCGCCTTGCCAACTAATCTTCGCATATCATCAAGGGCCGGGGACCACCATTCGTACCCACTAACGGGTTTGGCCCTGCTTAATCCTAGGCAATCTGTGGCCGTACGGGCGACGATGTCCGTGTAGTCCCGGGCCATGACGTCGGGTTCACGGGTCACAATCCGACCCATTCGTCGTTCCAGGGTGTCAGTGAAACGGGACCAGTTGACCCCACGCTCCCGGAACCTAGGTTGAAATACGTCCTCGCTGGGGGAGGGGGCCGGGACACTTCGGCCGTTCCCTACGGAGAGGGAGTAGGAGATAAGTTGGTGATCGCTGCCGCTGACGCCCGCGTGAACAGTCCAATTAGAAACGGCGAGACCTCTTGTGGATAGCGTCAGGTCCACGTTGGAGGATCCGATAGGGCCGCAGAATGTAGGAGGCTGGCCCTCGGTGTTGTGTAGGACGAGCCCCCTCCCCAGGATCAAGTCTTCCACCTGGTGTCTCCTGTAGTCCGAGTCTGGGCCACGACCAGAATACTGCCGGCTGTCACAGTACCAGAGGGGAGAGTGGGCATTCGAGTCCATGCCAATAAGGACAGGGAGACCGCGGAGCTCCTCCAGGATGCGGTCGACCGATCCCAGGTGGAGAGCCACATCCTGTCCATATTGGCAGTAGACTGAAGCCACGTGAAGATTAACTCCTTCGCCCGAGACGTGGGCCACAGCGACGTGGTCAGTACTAAGACCCGCAATGTACGTTAGGGCCAAGCGGGGGTCCAGGAGGACGATACCGGCCTTCGGGCTGGTCTGGGATTGAGCCGTAGAGGAAGGGACGGCCGCCGGGTATTGCTCCTGGATGAGGACAACCTGGAGGCCCATGTCGTTGGCAATAGATGGGACCTCCCGGGTAAAACATTCAGAACCTTGCAAATTGATCTGCCCGAAATGGATTGGGTAGGGCTGTCTATCCATAATTGGTGCTATTGACAGCTAACTGCAGGGCGTGAAGGCGAGCCGGGCAGTCTGCAGACGCAGTTTTGTGAGACGAAGATTCCTTCCGCTTAAAGCGCTTGCACGTAGCGCAGGAGGGTGAGGGGGCCTGGCATTCATCAGCTTTATGGCCAGGGTCACCGCAGTTTCCGCACACCATCTCTTTAGCACGGCAATATTTTTCCGGGTGGCCGTATTGCTGGCAGCGGTTGCAGCAGGTGACACGGACGAAGTCATTAATGACGGCATAGTCCCAGCCGATGTAGAGGGTTCCGAGCTCAAGGAGTTTAGACCTCATATCCGGGGAGCACTCCAGGATCGTAGTCACGCGGCCTGTCTCTGGCCGGCCTCTCCGGAAAGCGATTCTACACGACTTCCTGACGCGGTCCAGCGACCATTCAGGGTCGTCCGCCAAGTTAACCGCATGAAGGTCATCGAGAAAGGTGGCGTCGTCCAAGGGGCATCTGAAAGAGACCGAGAGAAGGGGCCGGCGCTCCTTAGGATCCACCACCCGCAGAGTCTTCGGAGCCTGGTTTCTGAGGACGGAGGCCGCGGAGGCGGTGGACGTTCTGACCACGACTCCAGAATTGCCCACTTTGCGAACGCTTTGGATGGAGATGCCAAGGGACGATGGGTTGATGGACTTGGTGAGCTCGGCTTTGGTGTCGTCCGCATTTTTGAGGGTCTCGGCATCTGCAGGGTAAAA
>OZ014466.1:1008100-1013100 GCA_963966035.1 Acleris laterana
TCATTCAATCGGTAGTAGCGACGGGCGGTGTGTACAAAGGGCAGGGACGTAATCAACGCGAGCTTATGACTCGCGCTTACTAGGAATTCCTCGTTTATGGGGGATAATTGCAAACCCCAATCCCCAGCACGAAGGAGTTTCAACGGGTTGCCCGGGCCTCTAGGCCAAGGAGAACATGCTGATTCCTTCAGTGTAGCGCGCGTGCGGCCCAGGACATCTAAGGGCATCACAGACCTGTTATTGCTCAATCTCGTGCGGCTCGAAACCGCCGGTCCCTCTAAGAAGAATTTTAATACGTCGCCAGTGAGTTGCACGACCGCGAACGGCCGCGCGCACCTAAATGACGACGCCTATTTAGCAGGCTAGAGTCTCGTTCGTTACCGGAATTAACCAGACAAATCGCTCCACCAACTAAGAACGGCCATGCACCACCACCCACCGAATCAAGAAAGAGCTGTTAATCTGTCAATCCTTCCGGTGTCCGGGCCTGGTGAGATTTCCCGTGTTGAGTCAAATTAAGCCGCAGGCTCCACTCCTGGTGGTGCCCTTCCGTCAATTCCTTTAAGTTTCAGCTTTGCAACCATACTCCCCCCGGAGTCCAAAATCTTTGGTTTCCCGGAAGCTGCCCGCCGAGCCATTGTAGTAACGTCGGCGGATCGCTAGATGACATATTTACGGTTAGAACTAGGGCGGTATCTAATCGCCTTCGAACCTCTAACTTTCGTTCTTGATTGATGAAAACACCTTTGGCAAATGCTTTCGCTGATGTTCGTCTTGCGACGATCCAAGAATTTCACCTCTAACGTCGCAATACGAATGCCCCCAGTTATCCCTATTAATCATTACCTCGGAGTTCTGAAAACCAACAAAATAGAACCGAGATCATATTCTATTATTCCATGCACGAAATATTCAAGCAGCATTTTGAGCCCGCTTTGAGCACTCTAATTTGTTCAAAGTAAAATTGTCGGCCCACCTCGACACTCACTGAAGAGCATCGCGATAGGATTTTGATATTGAACCGGCGTTTTACCGCCGGCTCACCGACGATATGCTCCGCAAACGTGTCAGTATCACCGCGGATGCGGTGCACCGACAGCGCGCAGCACAAATGCAACTACGAGCTTTTTAACCGCAACAATTTTAGTATACGCTATTGGAGCTGGAGTTACCGCGGCTGCTGGCACCAGACTTGCCCTCCAATTGTTCCTCGTTAAAATATTTAAAGTGTACTCATTCCGATTACGAGGCCTCGTAAGAGTCCCGTATCGTTATTTTTCGTCACTACCTCCCCGTGCCGGGAGTGGGTAATTTGCGCGCCTGCTGCCTTCCTTGGATGTGGTAGCCGTTTCTCAGGCTCCCTCTCCGGAATCGAACCCTGATTCCCCGTTACCCGTGACAACCATGGTAGTCGCAGAAACTACCATCGAAAGTTGATAAGGCAGACATTTGAAAGATGCGTCGCCGGTACTGGACCGTGCGATCTGCAAAAGTTATCCAGATTCATCAAAATGATACGACTTCGGACGCGAGGCCCTCCGCCGATTGGTTTTGATCTAATAAAAGCACTCATCCCATCGCTGGTCAGAGTTCTGATTGCATGTATTAGCTCTAGAATTACCACAGTTATCCAAGTAACTGAGTAAGATCTAAGGAACCAAAACTGATATATTGAGCCATTCGCGGTATCGCCTTAATACGGCTTGCACTGAGACATGCATGGCTTAATCTTTGAGACAAGCATATAACTACTGGCAGGATCAACCAGGGAGCTGTTTTACAAAATAAATTTTGCGAACACGCTCACTGTCGCCCCGCGCTGGAGGCGACGACGAGCACGACGCCGCGCGACTCGCGGGTGTACCGTGAGCGCGCGGCGTGCCGTTTTTGTGTATAAAAAATTGCACTCGCACACACACAGACCACTTTTACATGGACGACGTGTGCACGTGCACAAATTTTTAGTCGGTTTGCGCGCCGCCGCAGCAGCAGCAGCCGCACTTAGTGCGACGACCACGACCGCGGCGGCGGCCTGAGCGCGTGCCGGAGTATATCCGTAGCGCGCCCATTTTGAACGTTCATTATGAACCAGGCACAATATATTCACTACACATCCGCAAGGACGTTATAAGCACGTTTGACACGATCGTATGAAATGGTCAATCGCTCGGCGATAGAGAGCCCGTTTGGGAACCCACACAGTCGCCCGCAAAGAGGTTGCGCCCCTAACGGCGCCGCCAAAAAATTAATTTCGACGGACACGCGCTTCGGTGGCGTCGGTCTCTGTTGCGGACGCGCACATGATCTTGTACGCATTACAGTCGAACACTCTTTCGTGTTTCAACCCGGCGCGCGCCTTTGTTAAATCACCAACCGACAGTCTAAGCGACGACACGCGAGTGCCATCTGCTTAGCGATCGTGTTAAGTTGATTATGAACGCGGGCGGACCGTCGTTTGAATATTCCACATGGATGTCTGTCACGTAATTACTAAACATAACTACGTCTCAGGCTACAAAATATACAATTCTTATAAAATGGTAACACATATATTATTTTACAAACCACAAGTGTTGTTCGTTTTTCTTCTTATTCACTATACTCCTTCTTCTTCAACTCGTCGAGAGAACACATCAATCGAACGCACAACCGGAGCAGGCGGCGCACGCGCAGCGAGACGATATCAAAACACGAACAGATCGCTTAGCGACCTTAACCGTGGGTTCTGGTATCGTAACAACGCTACACAGCCACCCTCCGCCCGGCTGCGTACATGCCGAGCGCGCGTGCGTCGAGTCGGGCGCCGTTCTCGTATTAGACTCTGCGTAGCGTGTGAAATGTTGTTTAAAAAAAAGAAAAAAAGAAAACCATGTATATGGATGATTGTGTACCTACGTAAGTCTGAAAATGGAAAAGTTACTACTATACTTATATTTAATATAATTATAAGTTGTCTACTTGTATATATATATATATATATATATATATATATATATATATATATATATATATATATATATATATATACATATATATATATAGACGGTAGTAACGTAGTATGTGAAAGTTTTTTTTTGTACATGTATATCGATGATGGTATACATATCCAAGACGGAAAATGGAAAACTTACATACATACGTATACATAAACCTATATGCACGCATGTGTGCACGGCGGTCGGGAGGGGGGGGGGGGGGGCTGTTTGCAGGTGCATCAGTAAACCAAACCCCCCCCCCACCCCCCACCCCCGCAATATCGAAATTAAATCGTCTACATATATGCACACACTGCAGACACATATTTACAGGTATATACATAAAAGGGGCGGAGGGAGTGGCGGTAGGACGGGTCGGAGACGGGGAGGGGAGGGGTCTAGTCTACTTTCTTTAGTTGTTTCTAAAATGACATTATGCATTATCTGAAACCGGTATCGGTTCTATATTTAACTGTTACGATAGCCAAAAAAAAAATGATGTCATCCACGTATGTGTATACGTTATATACACAGTATGGCGCATGTAAACATACAAAAAAGGGGCGGGGGGAGTGGCGGCGCGACGAATGGTCGGAGATGATGATGGGAGTCTTTCGGTTTTGGTAACTTTTTATCATACTGACTGTTATAGAGACCTACATACGAGTACACCTCATATAAATAATATGACGCATTTATAATAATATATAAAGGGCGGGGGGCGGACCGGAGATTCTGTTTCTTCTGTTTTGGTAGCTTTTTATAAAATATATCAATGGAACCGGTAAGAAAATATATTTTTTTTACTTTACTTAAGTATACGAATGTATGTATAATATTATAAAAAAGCGGTAGGGTAGGGTAAACAAATAATATTTTCAAAATTCATTACTCGCTCGTAAATGGTGTTATTCCATGCCTGTATACAGAAGGACAATGGCCGTAATTGTTCGAGAATTGAGTTATCGCGACTCTGTAGTCCCTAGGGAGTAATGACTTTCGTTTTAAAATTTGCAACTATTTCGTACATAATTTCTGTCTAAGGAGGTTTCATGTTTAGCCAAAACTTCAAACTTTTTCTAATTTCATCTTTATAACTTAGCCATAGACTAACTTAGCATTGCAAACTAAGTATCTACTTACTACGCTTCATTTTTATATTTCAAGTTAGGTAATGTCAATATTTATCATAAATTTTAGTAAATCCTTTTTTTTACAAATTGGCAAAAACTAGCATTATCTGTGTTATATATATGTCAAGAAAAAATATTGTTCCCCGCATTAATTGCAGAAATTATTGTTTTTTAAATTTGCCGAGTTATATAGTGTTTTTAAAGTTTAACAGACAATAGAAACTAATTAGATATGGCTCCTTGATCGGAATGAATTGTAATTAGGATTCGTTACGAGTAAATATTACTTATAGCTACATCGCCGTAATTAAGATATGCGTCTCAATAACTTCTTTTTTTTGTTACGACGAATTTGTTATAACTTTAATTTTTATTCGTGCTTTCTCCTCGTAAACGTGATGAAAACCATTGTGTGCATCACATGCAGTAAGGGGATTACTAAAGAGAGTGATAATAATAATAATAATAGAATGATATTAATAATAGCGATAATATTAATAATTTTAACATGCCATTTCAACCAAAGTAATTAGCATTGGCCAGGCAGGCGCCGTAGTTTCATCAATAGCCTAGGTCACCAATCCGTATCAGTTCATTCATAGAACTTATTATTAATGTTCCCATCCTTCTTAAATAGTCTCTTATACTAACCGGTGGTTGTCGGGGACAATCGCCGGTTGGTATCCCATCACTTTACTAAATTAAACTTGTCTAAAGGGCCTCTGCGTGTTGGCTTCGGCTCCATGTACGCCTTCCAAAGGTCCGGGACTCCCATAGTTCCGTGATTGGTAAAGACATACATAATAATAATAATAATAATAATAATAATAATAATAATAATAATAATAATAATAATAGTGAGATCGCGCACACGAAGGTGAGTTTTTTTTAT
>OZ014466.1:1018100-1023100 GCA_963966035.1 Acleris laterana
CGGTCTCGCGGTAATATTTAGCCTTAGATGGAGTTTACCACCCACTTAGGGCTGCACTCTCAAGCAACCCGACTCTGAGGAGAGTCCCTCTCGCCGCCGCCCTCCGTCGCTACGGGCCTGGCACCCTCTACGGGAAAACGGCCCCGTTCAAGACGAACTTGGACAGGAGTCGCGACGACGAGAAAGCGGAACCTCCCGAACACCACATCTCCCGCGATCAGTAACAACCGCGGGATTCAGTGCTGGGCATATTCCTGTTCGCTCGCCGCTACTAAGGAAATCCTGGTTAGTTTCTTTTCCTCCGCTTACTAATATGCTTAAATTCGGCGGGTGATCCTCCCTGATCTGAGGCCAACGATAAAAAATGGAGGCAGACACGATATCCGGTCAGCGCTACGACGACGGCGACGGCGCGCAATGCGGCGGCGACGGCGTCGATGCGCTCTTCGGACGTCGAGTCCGCCTACGGACGGCGTTAGCGTGTCACCGATCTAGTATCATAGCGCGCGCACACCATTTAAACTGGCGACCGCGCGCGAGCGCGAGCGCGACCGCCGGTTCGTGTCACAGTGTGAGCGCGCGTGCACGATATGTCAATCGTTAACGTAACACGCGACGCGCCATACATCATCATATGAATAATATTTAAACGGACGTTCGCGTGCGCGCGCCAATCGCGAAAACGCATCACCGCGCGCACGAAACGAACCGCCAACAGCGTCCACCGCCCTCCCCGCAAGGAGAGCGCGGAGAGGCGCAATGTGACAATAATAAATTTATTTATGCAGCCGGCCCTCAGACAGGAGTGGTCCTGGATGTGTCTCCACGGACCGCAATGTGCGTTCGAAATGTCGATGTTCAAATGTGTCCTGCAGTTCACACTATGACGCGCAGTTAACTGCGTTCTTCATCGACCCGCGAGCCAAGTGATCCACCGTCCAGGGTAATTGTTTGTTAGTGACAATTACACCGAGAACAAAAAAAAAATTTTTCATAAAGAAAAAAAAAATCACCGCTTACTCTTTTATAATATAATCATACGCATCGTCTTCGATCACAGTTGACGTCCGTCACGACGACGAGAGACGCTGCGGGCGCGGATTTGTGCCCATTCGTAGCGGCTCATCGTTAGACGGCGCGGATGTCGTAGCTTGATGATTATGTAATTAACACAACAGCAACAAGAACAACCTCCTCCTGTGAGACGATGCGTTATTATATAATGTTTGTTTGACGGATTATTTTTACATATACATACGCACGCGTACATAATACGTTAATGATCCTTCCGCAGGTTCCCCTACGGAAACCTTGTTACGACTTTTACTTCCTCTAAATGATCAAGTTTGGTCAACTTCCCAGCAACGCCGACGGCCGTGAAGCCACCGCGTGTCGGTCCGAAGACCTCACTAAATCATTCAATCGGTAGTAGCGACGGGCGGTGTGTACAAAGGGCAGGGACGTAATCAACGCGAGCTTATGACTCGCGCTTACTAGGAATTCCTCGTTTATGGGGGATAATTGCAAACCCCAATCCCCAGCACGAAGGAGTTTCAACGGGTTGCCCGGGCCTCTAGGCCAAGGAGAACATGCTGATTCCTTCAGTGTAGCGCGCGTGCGGCCCAGGACATCTAAGGGCATCACAGACCTGTTATTGCTCAATCTCGTGCGGCTCGAAACCGCCGGTCCCTCTAAGAAGAATTTTAATACGTCGCCAGTGAGTTGCACGACCGCGAACGGCCGCGCGCACCTAAATGACGACGCCTATTTAGCAGGCTAGAGTCTCGTTCGTTACCGGAATTAACCAGACAAATCGCTCCACCAACTAAGAACGGCCATGCACCACCACCCACCGAATCAAGAAAGAGCTGTTAATCTGTCAATCCTTCCGGTGTCCGGGCCTGGTGAGATTTCCCGTGTTGAGTCAAATTAAGCCGCAGGCTCCACTCCTGGTGGTGCCCTTCCGTCAATTCCTTTAAGTTTCAGCTTTGCAACCATACTCCCCCCGGAGTCCAAAATCTTTGGTTTCCCGGAAGCTGCCCGCCGAGCCATTGTAGTAACGTCGGCGGATCGCTAGATGACATATTTACGGTTAGAACTAGGGCGGTATCTAATCGCCTTCGAACCTCTAACTTTCGTTCTTGATTGATGAAAACACCTTTGGCAAATGCTTTCGCTGATGTTCGTCTTGCGACGATCCAAGAATTTCACCTCTAACGTCGCAATACGAATGCCCCCAGTTATCCCTATTAATCATTACCTCGGAGTTCTGAAAACCAACAAAATAGAACCGAGATCATATTCTATTATTCCATGCACGAAATATTCAAGCAGCATTTTGAGCCCGCTTTGAGCACTCTAATTTGTTCAAAGTAAAATTGTCGGCCCACCTCGACACTCACTGAAGAGCATCGCGATAGGATTTTGATATTGAACCGGCGTTTTACCGCCGGCTCACCGACGATATGCTCCGCAAACGTGTCAGTATCACCGCGGATGCGGTGCACCGACAGCGCGCAGCACAAATGCAACTACGAGCTTTTTAACCGCAACAATTTTAGTATACGCTATTGGAGCTGGAGTTACCGCGGCTGCTGGCACCAGACTTGCCCTCCAATTGTTCCTCGTTAAAATATTTAAAGTGTACTCATTCCGATTACGAGGCCTCGTAAGAGTCCCGTATCGTTATTTTTCGTCACTACCTCCCCGTGCCGGGAGTGGGTAATTTGCGCGCCTGCTGCCTTCCTTGGATGTGGTAGCCGTTTCTCAGGCTCCCTCTCCGGAATCGAACCCTGATTCCCCGTTACCCGTGACAACCATGGTAGTCGCAGAAACTACCATCGAAAGTTGATAAGGCAGACATTTGAAAGATGCGTCGCCGGTACTGGACCGTGCGATCTGCAAAAGTTATCCAGATTCATCAAAATGATACGACTTCGGACGCGAGGCCCTCCGCCGATTGGTTTTGATCTAATAAAAGCACTCATCCCATCGCTGGTCAGAGTTCTGATTGCATGTATTAGCTCTAGAATTACCACAGTTATCCAAGTAACTGAGTAAGATCTAAGGAACCAAAACTGATATATTGAGCCATTCGCGGTATCGCCTTAATACGGCTTGCACTGAGACATGCATGGCTTAATCTTTGAGACAAGCATATAACTACTGGCAGGATCAACCAGGGAGCTGTTTTACAAAATAAATTTTGCGAACACGCTCACTGTCGCCCCGCGCTGGAGGCGACGACGAGCACGACGCCGCGCGACTCGCGGGTGTACCGTGAGCGCGCGGCGTGCCGTTTTTGTGTATAAAAAATTGCACTCGCACACACACAGACCACTTTTACATGGACGACGTGTGCACGTGCACAAATTTTTAGTCGGTTTGCGCGCCGCCGCAGCAGCAGCAGCCGCACTTAGTGCGACGACCACGACCGCGGCGGCGGCCTGAGCGCGTGCCGGAGTATATCCGTAGCGCGCCCATTTTGAACGTTCATTATGAACCAGGCACAATATATTCACTACACATCCGCAAGGACGTTATAAGCACGTTTGACACGATCGTATGAAATGGTCAATCGCTCGGCGATAGAGAGCCCGTTTGGGAACCCACACAGTCGCCCGCAAAGAGGTTGCGCCCCTAACGGCGCCGCCAAAAAATTAATTTCGACGGACACGCGCTTCGGTGGCGTCGGTCTCTGTTGCGGACGCGCACATGATCTTGTACGCATTACAGTCGAACACTCTTTCGTGTTTCAACCCGGCGCGCGCCTTTGTTAAATCACCAACCGACAGTCTAAGCGACGACACGCGAGTGCCATCTGCTTAGCGATCGTGTTAAGTTGATTATGAACGCGGGCGGACCGTCGTTTGAATATTCCACATGGATGTCTGTCACGTAATTACTAAACATAACTACGTCTCAGGCTACAAAATATACAATTCTTATAAAATGGTAACACATATATTATTTTACAAACCACAAGTGTTGTTCGTTTTTCTTCTTATTCACTATACTCCTTCTTCTTCAACTCGTCGAGAGAACACATCAATCGAACGCACAACCGGAGCAGGCGGCGCACGCGCAGCGAGACGATATCAAAACACGAACAGATCGCTTAGCGACCTTAACCGTGGGTTCTGGTATCGTAACAACGCTACACAGCCACCCTCCGCCCGGCTGCGTACATGCCGAGCGCGCGTGCGTCGAGTCGGGCGCCGTTCTCGTATTAGACTCTGCGTAGCGTGTGAAATGTTGTTTAAAAAAAAGAAAAAAAGAAAACCATGTATATGGATGATTGTGTACCTACGTAAGTCTGAAAATGGAAAAGTTACTACTATACTTATATTTAATATAATTATAAGTTGTCTACTTGTATATATATATATATATATATATATATATATATATATATATATATATATATATATATATATATATACATATATATATATAGACGGTAGTAACGTAGTATGTGAAAGTTTTTTTTTGTACATGTATATCGATGATGGTATACATATCCAAGACGGAAAATGGAAAACTTACATACATACGTATACATAAACCTATATGCACGCATGTGTGCACGGCGGTCGGGAGGGGGGGGGGGGGGGCTGTTTGCAGGTGCATCAGTAAACCAAACCCCCCCCCCACCCCCCACCCCCGCAATATCGAAATTAAATCGTCTACATATATGCACACACTGCAGACACATATTTACAGGTATATACATAAAAGGGGCGGAGGGAGTGGCGGTAGGACGGGTCGGAGACGGGGAGGGGAGGGGTCTAGTCTACTTTCTTTAGTTGTTTCTAAAATGACATTATGCATTATCTGAAACCGGTATCGGTTCTATATTTAACTGTTACGATAGCCAAAAAAAAAATGATGTCATCCACGTATGTGTATACGTTATATACACAGTATGGCGCATGTAAACATACAAAAAAGGGGCGGGGGGAGTGGCGGCGCGACGAATGGTCGGAGATGATGATGGGAGT
>OZ014466.1:1030600-1035600 GCA_963966035.1 Acleris laterana
CGCTGCGGGCGCGGATTTGTGCCCATTCGTAGCGGCTCATCGTTAGACGGCGCGGATGTCGTAGCTTGATGATTATGTAATTAACACAACAGCAACAAGAACAACCTCCTCCTGTGAGACGATGCGTTATTATATAATGTTTGTTTGACGGATTATTTTTACATATACATACGCACGCGTACATAATACGTTAATGATCCTTCCGCAGGTTCCCCTACGGAAACCTTGTTACGACTTTTACTTCCTCTAAATGATCAAGTTTGGTCAACTTCCCAGCAACGCCGACGGCCGTGAAGCCACCGCGTGTCGGTCCGAAGACCTCACTAAATCATTCAATCGGTAGTAGCGACGGGCGGTGTGTACAAAGGGCAGGGACGTAATCAACGCGAGCTTATGACTCGCGCTTACTAGGAATTCCTCGTTTATGGGGGATAATTGCAAACCCCAATCCCCAGCACGAAGGAGTTTCAACGGGTTGCCCGGGCCTCTAGGCCAAGGAGAACATGCTGATTCCTTCAGTGTAGCGCGCGTGCGGCCCAGGACATCTAAGGGCATCACAGACCTGTTATTGCTCAATCTCGTGCGGCTCGAAACCGCCGGTCCCTCTAAGAAGAATTTTAATACGTCGCCAGTGAGTTGCACGACCGCGAACGGCCGCGCGCACCTAAATGACGACGCCTATTTAGCAGGCTAGAGTCTCGTTCGTTACCGGAATTAACCAGACAAATCGCTCCACCAACTAAGAACGGCCATGCACCACCACCCACCGAATCAAGAAAGAGCTGTTAATCTGTCAATCCTTCCGGTGTCCGGGCCTGGTGAGATTTCCCGTGTTGAGTCAAATTAAGCCGCAGGCTCCACTCCTGGTGGTGCCCTTCCGTCAATTCCTTTAAGTTTCAGCTTTGCAACCATACTCCCCCCGGAGTCCAAAATCTTTGGTTTCCCGGAAGCTGCCCGCCGAGCCATTGTAGTAACGTCGGCGGATCGCTAGATGACATATTTACGGTTAGAACTAGGGCGGTATCTAATCGCCTTCGAACCTCTAACTTTCGTTCTTGATTGATGAAAACACCTTTGGCAAATGCTTTCGCTGATGTTCGTCTTGCGACGATCCAAGAATTTCACCTCTAACGTCGCAATACGAATGCCCCCAGTTATCCCTATTAATCATTACCTCGGAGTTCTGAAAACCAACAAAATAGAACCGAGATCATATTCTATTATTCCATGCACGAAATATTCAAGCAGCATTTTGAGCCCGCTTTGAGCACTCTAATTTGTTCAAAGTAAAATTGTCGGCCCACCTCGACACTCACTGAAGAGCATCGCGATAGGATTTTGATATTGAACCGGCGTTTTACCGCCGGCTCACCGACGATATGCTCCGCAAACGTGTCAGTATCACCGCGGATGCGGTGCACCGACAGCGCGCAGCACAAATGCAACTACGAGCTTTTTAACCGCAACAATTTTAGTATACGCTATTGGAGCTGGAGTTACCGCGGCTGCTGGCACCAGACTTGCCCTCCAATTGTTCCTCGTTAAAATATTTAAAGTGTACTCATTCCGATTACGAGGCCTCGTAAGAGTCCCGTATCGTTATTTTTCGTCACTACCTCCCCGTGCCGGGAGTGGGTAATTTGCGCGCCTGCTGCCTTCCTTGGATGTGGTAGCCGTTTCTCAGGCTCCCTCTCCGGAATCGAACCCTGATTCCCCGTTACCCGTGACAACCATGGTAGTCGCAGAAACTACCATCGAAAGTTGATAAGGCAGACATTTGAAAGATGCGTCGCCGGTACTGGACCGTGCGATCTGCAAAAGTTATCCAGATTCATCAAAATGATACGACTTCGGACGCGAGGCCCTCCGCCGATTGGTTTTGATCTAATAAAAGCACTCATCCCATCGCTGGTCAGAGTTCTGATTGCATGTATTAGCTCTAGAATTACCACAGTTATCCAAGTAACTGAGTAAGATCTAAGGAACCAAAACTGATATATTGAGCCATTCGCGGTATCGCCTTAATACGGCTTGCACTGAGACATGCATGGCTTAATCTTTGAGACAAGCATATAACTACTGGCAGGATCAACCAGGGAGCTGTTTTACAAAATAAATTTTGCGAACACGCTCACTGTCGCCCCGCGCTGGAGGCGACGACGAGCACGACGCCGCGCGACTCGCGGGTGTACCGTGAGCGCGCGGCGTGCCGTTTTTGTGTATAAAAAATTGCACTCGCACACACACAGACCACTTTTACATGGACGACGTGTGCACGTGCACAAATTTTTAGTCGGTTTGCGCGCCGCCGCAGCAGCAGCAGCCGCACTTAGTGCGACGACCACGACCGCGGCGGCGGCCTGAGCGCGTGCCGGAGTATATCCGTAGCGCGCCCATTTTGAACGTTCATTATGAACCAGGCACAATATATTCACTACACATCCGCAAGGACGTTATAAGCACGTTTGACACGATCGTATGAAATGGTCAATCGCTCGGCGATAGAGAGCCCGTTTGGGAACCCACACAGTCGCCCGCAAAGAGGTTGCGCCCCTAACGGCGCCGCCAAAAAATTAATTTCGACGGACACGCGCTTCGGTGGCGTCGGTCTCTGTTGCGGACGCGCACATGATCTTGTACGCATTACAGTCGAACACTCTTTCGTGTTTCAACCCGGCGCGCGCCTTTGTTAAATCACCAACCGACAGTCTAAGCGACGACACGCGAGTGCCATCTGCTTAGCGATCGTGTTAAGTTGATTATGAACGCGGGCGGACCGTCGTTTGAATATTCCACATGGATGTCTGTCACGTAATTACTAAACATAACTACGTCTCAGGCTACAAAATATACAATTCTTATAAAATGGTAACACATATATTATTTTACAAACCACAAGTGTTGTTCGTTTTTCTTCTTATTCACTATACTCCTTCTTCTTCAACTCGTCGAGAGAACACATCAATCGAACGCACAACCGGAGCAGGCGGCGCACGCGCAGCGAGACGATATCAAAACACGAACAGATCGCTTAGCGACCTTAACCGTGGGTTCTGGTATCGTAACAACGCTACACAGCCACCCTCCGCCCGGCTGCGTACATGCCGAGCGCGCGTGCGTCGAGTCGGGCGCCGTTCTCGTATTAGACTCTGCGTAGCGTGTGAAATGTTGTTTAAAAAAAAGAAAAAAAGAAAACCATGTATATGGATGATTGTGTACCTACGTAAGTCTGAAAATGGAAAAGTTACTACTATACTTATCACTACATATTATAAAACAAAGTCGCTTCCCGCTGTCTGTCCCTATGTATGCTTAAATCTTTAAAACTACGCAACGGATTTTGATGCGGTTTTTTTTAATAGATAGAGTGATTCTTAAGGAAGGTTTATGTGTATAATAGATTCTGGTTTATGTACGGGTGTTACAGAAAACTCACATAGACCGAAGCGAAGCGAGGGCGGGTCGCTAGTATTTAATATAATTATAAGTTGTCTACTTGTATATATATATATATATATATATATATATATATATATATATATATATATATATATATATATATATACATATATATATATAGACGGTAGTAACGTAGTATGTGAAAGTTTTTTTTTGTACATGTATATCGATGATGGTATACATATCCAAGACGGAAAATGGAAAACTTACATACATACGTATACATAAACCTATATGCACGCATGTGTGCACGGCGGTCGGGAGGGGGGGGGGGGGGCTGTTTGCAGGTGCATCAGTAAACCAAACCCCCCCCCCACCCCCCACCCCCGCAATATCGAAATTAAATCGTCTACATATATGCACACACTGCAGACACATATTTACAGGTATATACATAAAAGGGGCGGAGGGAGTGGCGGTAGGACGGGTCGGAGACGGGGAGGGGAGGGGTCTAGTCTACTTTCTTTAGTTGTTTCTAAAATGACATTATGCATTATCTGAAACCGGTATCGGTTCTATATTTAACTGTTACGATAGCCAAAAAAAAAATGATGTCATCCACGTATGTGTATACGTTATATACACAGTATGGCGCATGTAAACATACAAAAAAGGGGCGGGGGGAGTGGCGGCGCGACGAATGGTCGGAGATGATGATGGGAGTCTTTCGGTTTTGGTAACTTTTTATCATACTGACTGTTATAGAGACCTACATACGAGTACACCTCATATAAATAATATGACGCATTTATAATAATATATAAAGGGCGGGGGGCGGACCGGAGATTCTGTTTCTTCTGTTTTGGTAGCTTTTTATAAAATATATCAATGGAACCGGTAAGAAAATATATTTTTTTTACTTTACTTAAGTATACGAATGTATGTATAATATTATAAAAAAGCGGTAGGGTAGGGTAAACAAATAATATTTTCAAAATTCATTACTCGCTCGTAAATGGTGTTATTCCATGCCTGTATACAGAAGGACAATGGCCGTAATTGTTCGAGAATTGAGTTATCGCGACTCTGTAGTCCCTAGGGAGTAATGACTTTCGTTTTAAAATTTGCAACTATTTCGTACATAATTTCTGTCTAAGGAGGTTTCATGTTTAGCCAAAACTTCAAACTTTTTCTAATTTCATCTTTATAACTTAGCCATAGACTAACTTAGCATTGCAAACTAAGTATCTACTTACTACGCTTCATTTTTATATTTCAAGTTAGGTAATGTCAATATTTATCATAAATTTTAGTAAATCCTTTTTTTTACAAATTGGCAAAAACTAGCATTATCTGTGTTATATGTCAAGAAAAAATATTGTTCCCCGCATTAATTGCAGAAATTATTGTTTTTTAAATTTGCCGAGTTATATAGTGTTTTTAAAGTTTAACAGACAATAGAAACTAATTAGATATGGCTCCTTGATCGGAATGAATTGTAATTAGGATTCGTTACGAGTAAATATTACTTATAGCTACATCGCCGTAATTAAGATATGCGTCTCAATAACTTCTTTTTTTTGTTACGACGAATTTGTTAT
>OZ014466.1:1040600-1166678 GCA_963966035.1 Acleris laterana
CCAGGATGCGGTCGACCGATCCCAGGTGGAGAGCCACATCCTGTCCATATTGGCAGTAGACTGAAGCCACGTGAAGATTAACTCCTTCGCCCGAGACGTGGGCCACAGCGACGTGGTCAGTACTAAGACCCGCAATGTACGTTAGGGCCAAGCGGGGGTCCAGGAGGACGATACCGGCCTTCGGGCTGGTCTGGGATTGAGCCGTAGAGGAAGGGACGGCCGCCGGGTATTGCTCCTGGATGAGGACAACCTGGAGGCCCATGTCGTTGGCAATAGATGGGACCTCCCGGGTAAAACATTCAGAACCTTGCAAATTGATCTGCCCGAAATGGATTGGGTAGGGCTGTCTATCCATAATTGGTGCTATTGACAGCTAACTGCAGGGCGTGAAGGCGAGCCGGGCAGTCTGCAGACGCAGTTTTGTGAGACGAAGATTCCTTCCGCTTAAAGCGCTTGCACGTAGCGCAGCAGGGTGAGGGGGCCTGGCATTCATCAGCTTTATGGCCAGGGTCACCGCAGTTTCCGCACACCATCTCTTTAGCACGGCAATATTTTTCCGGGTGGCCGTATTGCTGGCAGCGGTTGCAGCAGGTGACACGGACGAAGTCATTAATGACGGCATAGTCCCAGCCGATGTAGAGGGTTCCGAGCTCAAGGAGTTTAGACCTCATATCCGGGGAGCACTCCAGGATCGTAGTCACGCGGCCTGTCTCTGGCCGGCCTCTCCGGAAAGCGATTCTACACGACTTCCTGACGCGGTCCAGCGACCATTCAGGGTCGTCCGCCAAGTTAACCGCATGAAGGTCATCGAGAAAGGTGGCGTCGTCCAAGGGGCATCTGAAAGAGACCGAGAGAAGGGGCCGGCGCTCCTTAGGATCCACCACCCGCAGAGTCTTCGGAGCCTGGTTTCTGAGGACGGAGGCTGCGGAGGCGGTGGACGTTCTGACCACGACTCCAGAATTGCCCACTTTGCGAACGCTTTGGATGGAGATGCCAAGGGACGATGGGTTGATGGACTTGGTGAGCTCGGCTTTGGTGTCGTCCGCATTTTTGAGGGTCTCGGCATCTGCAGGGTAAAACATGACGGTAGTGCCAGGCTTCTGCAGCACCGGCATGGAACGGCCCTGAGACAGCTTCAACTTGCTTGCATAGGTGGGAACACACGGACCTTTGTCGGCGGCGAGTCCGGGAGGAGGTAGGTGAGAGGAACCGTGGAAGCCAGATTGCGCCTGCAGTTCGAGGGTCGCGCACCGGAGCTTGGTGGCCGTAACTTTGTGCTCGGACTCGGCCAGACGGATATCAAGCGCGGCAACTATCGCCAGGACCTCCTGGCTGTATGTTGATATCGTGGTCTTATCTGCAATGTTGAGCTTATTGGCCACGTTAGTCACCGCGGCGATGCCCTTAAGGGCAACGTGGACGGCGTCGATGAGCTGCTCCTTAGATAGGGCCGCTAGGCCAGCTGAGGGCGGGTTGGGGCTGGGGCCAGGTGCGCCTGTGGCCGACGGAACTTCTGGATCCATGAGGATGAGGTCGGCAACGGGGGTGGATGAAGCGGCCGAGTTCAGGATGCCGCCAATAGGTGGGACGACCTTCTTCCGTGTGGAAACCACTTTCCTTCGAACCGCTTCCTGGACCTCCTCGGGGGAGGCCAACGGACGCTTTGAAGATGCCGGGTGGGTGCCGCTCGCTGGAGCCGCTGGAGAAGTGACGAAGCCAGAAGGGGGTGGGCTATGAGCTAGACTCTGGCGAGGATTGAAAGTGATGAGCTCCTCAAGTGCCTTGAGCTCCTCCTGCTTGCGCGCCATCTCCTTCTCCAGGAGCACCCGCTCGCGCTCCCGGGCAGCGGCCTCTTCATCCCCCTCCATATTGGAGGGGGGGGTTGAAGACATTGCCCGAGAGCAGGCGCGATCAGCCACTACGGAAACCTCGGGTTAAGGGACTACACAGAGCGGAACGGCCCTCACAACAAACAAACGGCTAAGTAACTAACCGCCGGTTCGCGTATTAGACCGACCGCAACTATTTTAAGTTCCTTAACCGTCGGTTCTCGTAACAGCCAAGCCTACCCAACACAAGACACCCGCACGCGCACACAACACCGAAACACAAAAATGAAGCACTATAAAATAAACAGACCAAAACAAATGAAAATAAAAAGAAAACAATTAAAAACAAAATAAAAGAAAATAAAAAGAAAAACAATTCAAAACAGAATAAAATAACCAAAACCAATTAAAATAAACAAAGCTAAACAGAAATTAAAACCTCGACCGAAAGTCGGCGGGCGAATAAAATAGCTTGATTTAAATAAAATAAAACTTTTTATACTTACCTCTCTCTCGCACTCGTACCGACAAACTTACGTTTGCGGTCGGAAGCGGGCAATGGCCGCCACAGGTCCGCTTGCGCCTCCCAAGTAGGAGCAGGATTTTTTTTGATGAAACAGCAAACTTAATTTTGCACGATATAATTTAAGAGCGCGGAGCAGTGGACGCGTGCTCTCCGGTCGGTGACTAGAGACCAACCCAAGTACGAGTAGATAGGGACAGTGGGAATCTCGTTAATCCATTCATGCGCGTCACTAATTAGATGACGAGGCATTTGGCTATTCTCGAATGAAGTCACATAGGCCACCGTCATTAGGACGCGAACATAATCATCATGGACACGAGGACCAACGCCCCCATCAGCTATTATGGCCCCCGGCGACTCCAAATTGGCTGGTAAAAGAAACAAACTAAAGGTGCATAAATTTTAAACTACTAGCAACCGTTCATGGAGGGGCCTGCACCTGAAAAACGGGTCCCAGCTAAACCCGACCCACCAGATAACCTACACCATCAGGGCCCTCAGCTCGACACCTCCCCTCGGACAGTGGTCATCCGGTTAAAACACCCCCAATTGGTATGCGACCCACGCAACACAAGGCCTGGAATACAGCCAAGGGTCTTCTTCGGTATACCTAGGAGTTTATGTAGCTGCACAAAGGAGCCATAACTCCAAACACCACGCCATGAAATCGTGCACGAAGTGGCACGAACACACTCCTTTCCGGGTAGTCCTAGTCTACTCGCAACTCGCTCAACCAGCTCATCGTGGCTGCCGTACTTCGACCGCTTACTCCGATGAGCCTGGTCGAGATCACCGCGACCCGAGACCACCTGTGCGTCCACTATGACACCCGCACCTCCCTGCACCGCAATGATGTCCGGTTTCCTCAGACCCACTGCAGTCATGACTCGAGGCTCCTTCTCCACTATCCAGCCCTGGCCCTCCATCGCTTTCGCAACAAAACCGGCCACACAGTCATGACGCTTAACTCGGCCGCCGTGTGTTCTGTGACACTGCTGAATGGTGTGAGCAGTCGTTTCACGGACCATGCAACCCGCACGGCACTTCAACAAACTCTCATCACCATTCCTGCGGCCGCGAGAGTTCCTCACCCTCGACGGCAACGCATTTATATGGCAATGCACGAACTGCACGTAGTCCCGGCCGGTGATTTGCTCACATCGCTCACGCAACCACTTCGTGGATGCAGGAGTACGCGACGACTCACGAAGCTCGTAGCCGTCGACCGATGTATGGAGCTTTAAACGCCAATACTGCGCCACAGACACCTTGTGGGATACTGGGTTCTCTGCAGAGAACCGTCCGACTTGACGAACCCCCCACCGCAGCTTATTAACGATCCGCTTGTACCGCGCAGCGGCTCTGGCAACGGGCCACTCCGACGAAGCCAAGCGACGGAACCTCATCGAAATGAGATCCGGCACCCAACTCCGCACAGAAGGCACCCCCAGTCCGCCGTCCTTCACTGCAGCGTGAAAGTACGCCGTTGGAACGTCGTTCGGTAGCCTCAGCCACTTCCGAATGAACATCCGGATCTGGATGTCGAGCATTCTCAACCTGTCATCCGAGATCACCCCGAGCACGAAACCGTGCGCGAACCTCGGAAGCAAGTGCCCCCTCACAAGCTCGAGCCGCTGTTGTGGCTTGAGGGGAGCCTTAGTAATATTAACTAAGGCCTGCTGCATTGAATGCTCTAACATCACGCATCCAGTCGCCTTATAATCAACTCCCAAATAACGCCAACGTTCCACGCAAGAAACCTGTCGTATCAACCTTCCACCGATCCGAAACAACTTCTCAGTGGGGTAATGGACCTTCTTACGGTGACCGTCAGGTATCATCGAGAGAACGGAACACTTGGAGTGACCTAGGGAGAGACCCATCATCTTCGCCGATCTCTCAACCGAATCAATGGACTCTTGCAATCCCACTTTGGAACCTCCGAAGAGGACGAGGTCATCAGCATAGGCAAGAGCAGAAACACGTTCCCCCTCCAACCTATAGCCTACATCTCCGGGTAAGGATGCAAGTACAACGTCCATGACCAAGTTAAACAAGATCGGGGACAAAGGATCTCCCTGGCGGACCCCACGACCCACTTTCACAGGAAGACTGGACTGCGAATTCACCGACAGAACAGTGTCCGCCGACTCATAGAGTCCAGCTATGTAAGCGCAAAAGGGTCTTGGCAGGCCCCTCGCTTCCAGCAACCTCAACAATGCCGCATGCGACACCGTATCGAAAGCCTTAGCGAAGTCTAGCACCGCCACATGACACTCCTTTAGCATCTTCCTGCTATCCCCCAACACGGCGTCTAAAATTGCAGTGTTCTCCAAAGTGCCATCGGCACTAATGAACCCGCGCTGACACATATTGGGGGGGCAGCAAGCCAACAGTCTACGCGCCAAGAGAGCATGCATGTGCCGAAGAGGTACAGACGCAATCGAAATTGGCCTATACTCCCCCGGAGCCGCCGGGCTCTCTGTCTTGGGCACGAACACTGTTCGGCACTGCCGTAGCTCGATGGGGATGCCACCATTGGCCATCCACGCATTGAATATTTCTGCCTTCTCAGAGGCAGGCACCGACCTCCAGTCATCGACTGACACACCGTCTGGTCCTGGGGCGGATCGCAGATCCTGCTTAAACGACCTAATCTCCTCTACAGAGAAAGGCGTCCACAACTGAGTGAAGTCACGTGCACCTCCGTACCGCTGATCGTTACAACGCATGTAACTCAAAGCCTCCGGTGTGGGACCCGGAGCATCCGACACTTTCTCAAGGATTGGTCGCCAATAGGCCTCCAACTCCCCAAGTCCATGCTGAACACCCCTACACGCTCCGTCAAATACCTCAGCTGCCGCATGTCTACGGCTCCTCTTAAAGAGCTCCTGCACTCTCGCATACTCTATTCTCCGCTGGGCCCGTTTCGACAATCGGGCGCTGTTCATTCCACAGTCTGGCTGACTCATATGACGCCGCCTAGCCGCTCTCGCGAGAAGTTGGTCCCGAGCAGCAACCCTCGCAGCCCCTCTCGCAACGAGAGACGCTACAAGTTCCGCTACACGAGACCCCCCTTCGCTGGTCATGGCGACAATGGGATCATCATTCGCAGTAGGCGATCCAAGTGGCACATCACGGGGGACTTCATCCGCAACAATCGTGCACGGAGGGTCTGGGACGGGCTCAGCTCGGTACCGAAGTACCAAAGCCTTGTACGACGCCAAACGCCTCTTCCCCTTAATAGCCTCAAGAGTTCTATTGAACCCCTGAAGCTCATTAAGGAGCGCTAAATTGCTGCATCCGCCTTGCTCAAGACCAAGACGGGCTTCAGTCCGCGCCATAATATCCACCTCCTCGTCACGCCACCTGCGCTTCACCTGCCTTGGGGCGGCGTCGTCATTGGCCTGTAGGGGATGGGCTCGTGCTTTATGCACGCCCAAACCCCTGGACGTGGCGAATGGTCGCACACATATTGGGCATACAAACCCGACAACGTCCTGCTCCACAGGAACGGTGTCGGCCTGAGCGCCATGGGGCTGGCTTCTGCGACCACCCACCTCCGGTGGGAGAGTGGGGTCGTTTATCTTTACTTTTAAACTAGTTGGAGCGCAGAATAAGCCTAGGTAGTAGGGACGCTAACCCTACTACCCGGTTCGTACACAGTTACTCGTGAAAACCCTAGCCGAAGCGAACTGTTATACTTGTGGCCTCCGTGGAAACCACCATCAGGGTTGTTGCAGGGAACCTCCCCCCGCAACCATACCAAAGTTTACGCCATAGATGTTGACGCCGCACACCCCTAAGTATGGTAAACCAACTCAGAGGAAACTTGGGACAAGCCTGATCACGTCCGCCCCTCCGAGCTGTAACTAGAGGCAGCTACAACCGTGAGTGGCGACCGTGATGGAAAACGTGCTAAATACGCAGGGTTTAATAGATGCTCCAGCGTAGCTAAAACCCACATCGGCTGTGTAACAGGGCTAGCATTTTAGGAGGATCCCCCCCCCCCTTGTTAGCGAAGCAGCGGTGCCAACGAGCAGGCCAAGGGTAGGAGTTGGGTGTGGATTCGAGCCGTGTCTCAGTCAACTCATCACCCCATTAACCGTCAGTTCTTGTATCAGGCCCCGCAATCCAAATAGGAGCAATTGGAAAAGCTAGCCGGCGCACAATTCCGATTAGCGGAACCACAAGACACTGATCGGTGAGTAACCCTGCAGCAACTACGTCAAGCAAGCAGGATTTCTCCCTTCATAGTCAAGCAGTTAAGAGAGTCATAGTTACTCCCGCCGTTTACCCGCGCTTGCTTGAATTTCTTCACGTTGACATTCAGAGCACTGGGCAGAAATCACATTGCGTCAACACCCGCGAGGGCCATCGCAATGCTTTGTTTTAATTAGACAGTCGGATTCCCCTTGTCCGTGCCAGTTCTGAGCTGACCGTTGAACGGCGGTCGTACAGAACCGCACCGCACACAACGCACGAGACGCATGCACGATACGGCCTTACGGCTAGGAAGATCCGCGGAAGGCCGGAACGCGGGTCCGGATTCCGCGTCGCATGCTTGCACACACGACGCATCGACCAGGCCCGGCACCGGCCGCATCCGCTTCCCGTCCAAACCCGACACGCCCCGGTCCTCAGAGCCAATCCTTATTCCGAAGTTACGGATCCAATTTGCCGACTTCCCTTACCTACATTATTCTATCGACTAGAGGCTCTTCACCTTGGAGACCTGCTGCGGATATGGGTACGAACCGGCGCGACATCTCCACGTACATCCCTCACCTGAATTTTCAAGGTCCGCAGAGAGTATCCGGACACCGCCGCAAATGCGGTGCTCTTCGCGTTCCGAACCATATCTCCCTTCTATAGGATTCCATGGAACTCGAACGCTCAGGCAGAAAAGAAAACTCTTCCCGGACCTCTCGGCGGCGTCTTCAGGCCACTTTGGGTTACCCCGTCGAACACTCGTCGTTAAAACGAGGGAACGATTATTGAAACGGTTCCGCTGCCGGGTTCCGGAATAGGAACCGGATTCCCTTTCGCTCAAAGGACGTTATTTATCATCAAATTAAATTAATAATATAGATTTAAACACGTCACATCGACATAAGATTTCTCCTTGAGCTTAGGATCGACTGACTCGCGAGCAACTACTGTTCACGCGAAACCCTTCTCCACGTCAGTCCTCCAGGGCCTCGCTGGAGTATTTGCTACTACCACCAAGATCTGCACCGACGGAGGCTCCAAGCGGGCTCACGCCCAGACCCTTCTGCGCTCTCCGCCGCGCACGTCCTACTCGTTACAGCTTAATGATATTGTAATAAAACAACATCGCACATGCCCGTAACGGTGGTGTATAGGCAAAACGCTTCAGCGCCATCCATTTTCAGGGCTGGTTGCTTCGGCAGGTGAGTCGTTGCACACTCCTTAGCGGATTCCGACTTCCATGGCCACCGTCCTGCTGTCATGAGCGACCAACGCCTTTCATGGTGTCCCATGAGCGTTTTTTAGGCGCCTTAACACCACGTTTGGTTCATCCCACAGCGCCAGTTCTGCTTACCAAAATTGGCCCACTTGGCACCGTCATCAGATCTCCGGCTTCATCGTTCGAGTAAGCCGGAGTTCTCACCCATTTAAAGTTTGAGAATAGGTTTGCCGAGTTATATAGTGTTTTTAAAGTTTAACAGACAATAGAAACTAATTAGATATGGCTCCTTGATCGGAATGAATTGTAATTAGGATTCGTTAAATATTACTTATAGCTACATCGCCGTAATTAAGATATGCGTCTCAATAACTTCTTTTTTTTGTTACGACGAATTTGTTATAACTTTAATTTTTATTCGTGCTTTCTCCTCGTAAACGTGATGAAAACCATTGTGTGCATCACATGCAGTAAGGGGATTACTAAAGAGAGTGTTAATAATAATAGAATGATATTAATAATAGTGATAATATTAATAATAGTGATAATAATAATAATAATAGAATGATATTAATAATAGTGATAATATTAATAATTTTAACATGCCATTTCAACCAAAGTAATTAGCATTGGCCAGGCAGGCGCCGTAGTTTCATCAATAGCCTAGGTCACCAATCCATATCAGTTCATTCATAGAACTTATTATTAATGTTCCCATCCTTCTTAAATAGTCTCTTATACTAACCGGTGGTTGTCGGGGACAATCGCCGGTTGGTATCCCATCACTTTACTAAATTAAACTTGTCTAAAGGGCCTCTGCGTGTTGGCTTCGGCTCCATGTACGCCTTCCAAAGGTCCGGGACTCCCATAGTTCCGTGATTGGTAAAGACATACATAATAATAATAATAATAATAATAATAATAATAGTGAGATCGCGCACACGAAGGTGAGTTTTTTTTATTTTTTATTGTTCTTTATGCGATTTATTTACTTATTTCAAAGAGGAATGAGGTTACAGTTACAAGCTCAACAGGGTCTTCTTTCCCCGCTGATTCTCCCAAGCCCGTTCCCTTGGCTGTGGTTTCGCTAGATAGTAGATAGGGACATCCCTCCACCTGCCCATGGTCCTTCCTGCCTCTCGGCATACGGATCGAATCTCGAGAGTTGCGCGCAGTACTTGCTCAGGGCTCTTTCCCGCGCGCAATTGCTTGACTCTCTACACATTTTCAATTTGTCCCGGCCCCTCTCCCATTCTGGGCGGGCCGTATCTTTCCAGCTACCCCCTTATGGGGCACAACACCACAGCACATTGGGTGCTCAGCCACGTACCACATATGGCTGCGGCCTCTCCTCTGGTAACTTTGCCCTTTTTGTGTGCCATCGCTTCCCGAATGCTTTTAGGCAGCCGAAGTTGTGCGAGCTCTCCACCAATGTATCAAAATATATGGGCCCCGAAGTGATCCTTGAAAGCCCGTCGAACATTGCGCACCTGTCGTCCTCGTACAGCGCACACTCCCAGAGCGCGTGGTCCCGGGTCTCCTCAGCCTCTCCACAGGGGCAAACAGGCGACACACATAAGCACAGGCGGTGCAGCCGCTTCCTGAAGCACCCATGACCTGACAATATCTGAAATACGACGTAGTCCGGCTCGATGTAGGCTGCCTTCAGTCTGCTAGCCACGACTGGGAAGAAGCTGTAGAGCTCCCTGCCGTCTTCGCTATCGTCCCATCGTACCTGCCACTGGGCAATGACGTCCCCGGCGATACCCCTACGCAAACCGCCGCGCTCCCTCGCCACAACGTCGCGGCGTTCCCGCTCAAAACGACCCGCTCGACACACCTCCAGGTCCGCAGGCAAGACGCCCGCAAGCACTGGGAGCGCAGCCGAGCTGCACGATCTGTACACCTTCGTCAGCAGCGTTAGTGCCGGCCTCTGGGCTCGCAGCAGCGCTCGTCGCACCACGAAGTTGGGGCAGCGGTGGCACCAAACGGCCGCAGCATATGTCACAGTCGCCACAAAGGTCCCCATGTACAGAAACCTAAGGGCACGGTATCTCACCCCCCATCTGGTGGACGAGACCCTCGCCATCTTGCCGAAGCAGTTGGCGGCCCGTTCCCCGATGTCCGCTGCATGCGGCGCGAATGAGCCCGCCTGGTCCCAGGTTACACCCAGCAGCTTTACCTTCTCCGAACCGGTAATGGAGGCCCCCGCCAGGCGGATAGTGGGCGACCTTTTGAATCTTCCCTTCAGGGTCAGTGTTGAGGACTATCCGGGAGAAAATGACAGCCTATTACGGGTACCCCACCCCTCGATCGCCCTCAACACTGTGTCGCCCTTCCTTTCTATATCCGCCCTGGAGGAGGCCTCCACTACCACGGTAACGTCGTCGGCATAGGCACCGAGGTGCACCCCCTCGGGTGTCGGCAATAGGAGCAGGTCATTGAGGAGCAGGTTCCACAGCGTTGGGCCCAGAACCGACCCCTGTGGACATCCCATGGTGCATAACTTGGTGGCACTCCCATCGCCAACATGGAGGCACACCCTGCGGTTCGTGAAGTAACTGATCAAGATACGGTGAATGTTCGGCGGGGCCCCGCCCTGCTTCGCCTTCACCAGAATCATTGGCCACCACGCGTTATCGAATGCACCAGAGATGTCCAGAGAGATTAGTTGGACGTAGGCAGCGGGGCTTCCCCCAACGATCTCCCGGACACGGTTCAACGCCGTCACAGTTGAGCGGCCCCGGGAGAAGCCATGCTGCGTCACAGCGATGTTACGGGTGAGCGAGGGAGCGCAGCGGATAACGAGCCTTTCCAGCACTTTACCCAGTATTGGTAGTAGGGTAATCGGCCTATAGGCCTTGGGGTCCCACGCCGGTTTGTCACCGCCCTTAGGCAGGACGAGTAACCTACCCTCTTTCCAGACATCCGGGAACACGCCCTCCCGGAGGCACTTCTGGTACATCAGCGCCAGCTCGTCCGACGCCGCCTTCCAGGACCACTTCAGGATCGGCGCAGTAAGCCCATCCATACCTGGAGAAGTGTTGGGGAGTTTCCGCACAACCTCGGCTATCTCCTCCTTGGTCGGCGGTGGTGCATCGGCCCCTGACGGGGTCAGCGCGGCAGCAACTCAACATTCAACATTCAACATTTATTCATGAACAATACAATGATTGTGTTTGAAATTAGTACATACACTTCAATACAATTAAATACTATAACTAGGATCACGTACAGTAATAAACTAGTTTTTAAACATGTGCAAATATTTCATCAATACTATAGAAGCTTGCCCGTAACAAATATGTTTTCAATTTTTTACTAAATGCGTCACAGTTTGTTACTATTTTTAAATTTGTGGGAAGTTTATTATAGTACATTGTGTATTAAGGGTGGTAAAGAAAGAATTACAAACGAGAGTCTGTTAGAAGCCCGAAGCCGTAGGCTGAGGGCTTTAATGACTCGAGCTTTGTATTTCCTTTACCACCCGTGTAACATACAATGTTTTTCATCACAATTGCGAGGAAATGAAATAAAATCAAACAAAAGATCATATTTTTAACTTATTAGCGGCAGACTACATCATTGTCTGTGGCTTACCACAGATAATGTCAAACGTGTTCGGAGTCCGATTCTAGTGACATATGAGATCAATAGTTTATTATGCGAGATTGTTAGGAAATAGTATTCAACTGACACTTCATCTCGAATTAAACTTCATATCGAATGCCACAGGAATTGGGGTCCTGACGTATTGTGATAGTTTGAGTCTACGTATAATATTTAAAAAAAAAGCTATTACGCACTTAAGTAACGTAATGGTAAAAAAAAGGCCCGCGGGTATTATTTTGGATTTACGGTCGATTTTTCTAGCATGTTAGGACACTATTTACGAGCAAGTGTGATGAAAAAGATTTTTATTGCCTGGTTCCTAGTGCAATGCTGCTCTATCTTGTGCTTAGGGCAAAAACTAGGCTTCAAATTTTTGGTGCGTGTAAGTAAGCGCAACTTTTGTTCCTCGCTAGTTTCATATTTTGATATGTTTTTCACAAACGCAGTGAGTAGGACAAGTACATATAAGCTAGGAATTGTTAAAATATCAAATTGTTTAAAGTGTTCTCTACAGGAGGCCCACTGAGGAAGACGCAAAATGGACCGTATCGCTCTTTTCTGTGCAACCAGAGCTTTGTTTAGATTATACACGTAGCTATTTCCCCAGAACATAATGCTGTACCGCAATTTGGATTCAACTAGTGCATAGTATACTATCTTGAGTTGTTCCACTGTCAATTCATCCCTAAGGCTCCTCAGAGCGTAACAGGCTGAATGAATGGAGCTTTGAATGGAATCCAGCTCTTGCTTCCAGTTTAGTGCTGAATCAATGCGTACCCCAAGGAATTTTACACAATCGACCACATCTATTCTAGCTCCATTCATAATTACGTTCAGTGTATCGGTTTTTTTGGTGTTGTTCTTAAATAACATGATTTGCGTTTTTGCAGTATTCAGTCTCAAATTGTTAATGTCAAGCCAATAATGAAATGCCATCAGCGCACATTCTATCCTGTCCACGAGCTCAGGTATACTCTCTGCAGACACGATTGCGCTGGTGTCATCTGCAAATACCGTTAAATGGCATTCGGGTACGATGTTGCAGATGTAATTACACATGTCATTTATAAATATAATAAACAAAATAGGCCCCAGAATCGAGCCCTGGGGTACCCCTCTTTTAACATTAACAAGGCTAGATTTAGTGAGCATCTCCATATTTTTATCAATATTTTTTATCTCCACGAAATGTTTTCGGTTTCTAAGGTAATTTTGCAAGAGCTGATAGGTATGCCCCCTAAACCCATAAAAATCGAGTTTTTTCAGGAGTATATCGTGATCTACAGTGTCAAACGCAGAGCTAAGGTCGAGAAATAGGCCCGCAACTCTTTTTCTGTTGTGTATTTGTGATACTACGTCATTAATGAGTGAATCTATCGCATTCGAGGTTCCTATATTTTTTTGAAAGCCGTATTGCTTCAGATTTATAATGGAATGTTCAGTCAAGTGAGAGAGCAGGCGAGATTTAATGAGCTTTTCAAAAATTTTTGACAGAACGGGTAGGAGTGATATTGGCCGGTAGTTTTTAGGATCAGTTTGTACTCCTTTCTTATAAACCGGTAGAACTCTGGCTACTTTTAACTGGTCAGGAAAACTCCCAGATTTGTAACATTTGTTAAAAAACTCAGCAAGCGGCCCCGGAAGTATGTCTACGCATCTCTTAATTATAGTAATGGGCATTTCATCGTAACCATATGATTTTTTATTATCCATAGACTGGATTATCCTTGATACTTCGTAACATGAGATTGGCTTCCATAACATATCTTTGTAACGACTTTTAGTCCACTGTTGTAGACAAATATCCGCAGAAGACAAATTTCCCGTGCTCGGAATAGTACCATGATCAAACTGAGCTGCAAATATGTTCGCGATTTCTTGGGGGTTTTGTACCATTTTACAGTGTGATTTAAGAACTAAATTTTCCTGCTTACGACACTGAAATTTCCCTCGGCGTTTGTTAACCACTTTCCAAATTGCACTAGATGATTCTTTGGCTGTACAAATTTCGCTTTGCACTGCTAACTTTTTAGCGTGCCTAATAACCTTTTTATAAATATTTAAGTAGTTCTTACGATATTCTAAAACAGAGACATGACAGCTAAACTTACTTATATTACATAGGACTCGCTTCATTTTACTAGCTACCCTTATACCTCTCGATATCCATTAGATTTTTAATCTATTTTTTAACACATGTTTTTTCTTTTTTTTTTTAAAACATTGTTCAAAAATAGTAGTGATTTTTTCCAAAAAGTAATTTATACCCATATCGTGCCAATTTAAAGTCAGTAGCATTTGTCTAAAGGTCTGCACATTATTCTCAGAGAAGAAACGCATTTCAGTTGTTACAGAGAGATTGTTATTTTGTGACGTAATTTGATTCGCGGCATTGATTTCACAGAAAATAGCTTCATGCCCATCTGCTAATCCATTGTGATCCACCTCTATTTTTGCGACTAAATCCTCCGGCAAATTTGTAATAAAATTGTCGATACACGACTGTGACTCATTCCTTTTAAAAGTAACGTCCTTAATAAGGAGCCTAAAATTATAACATTTCAACAAGTCCAAGAATTCATTACGTTGTCTACTATCTTGTAACATGTTAATATTAAAATCGCCACTTATGATGGTCCTTCTATTGAAAACGTGCTCCAATAGTAATTCACATTGTTTCATAAATACTTCAAAATTTGTACCCTTAGGACTCCTATAACAGCAATAAATATAAATATTGGTAGCTACATCTCTTACGCCGCAGATTTCAAAGTCTTCCTCTATATACAACCTTTTACAAACAGCAATATCTTCGATTTCTCTATTTTTTAAACTCATTATAAGGGTCCCACCTCTTTTTTTAAATATCCTTGTGTTATGGGAAGATAATACATAATTTTCTAGATTGACAGAGGGAACAGAGTTTTTATTTAAAAAATGTTCACTTATACAAACAAAATGTACAATATTATATCTTTCGTTCAGGAGAATTTCAAGGTCGTTTATTTTATTTAAAAAACCGCACACGTTTTGATGGAGGATGGTGATCATGTCAAAGCTGCTGTTTCCTTTTTTCCCGAAAAAAATGTTTATCCTTTTTTTCACCTACGTGCAGCATAGTGGTACCACTGTGCGAAACCCAATTTACATTATATTGCAAGTTTTCAATAATATTTTTCATACCAGTATTATTAATCCGCCCGGATCCCTTGAAGAACATATCAACAGTCAGATTTAGGTTTGGCTCATAGACAAAGAAGCATGTATTACATTTATATAGATCTTCTAGTATTAAATAGTTGAATCATTCAACTCTCGCATTATATAAAGGTTTGCCGCATATGTACGTCGGGCAGACGAGGATAATATTTGTGAATGTTATACCTTTTACTATATCCCGCAACTGCTGCACTAAACCATTTAAATCGACTGAGTATTGAAAATCGTCCTCTCCAATCATAACTACGCAAAAATCCCGTTTAGTCATACAATTAAGCTTTTCCGGGAGGTCCTTAATTAAGACTTTTATTCCGACTCTAGGTGTAATACGAGTATCATGACAGTAATAGTAATCTTTAAAGTACTCATTATTAGCAATAGTTTTCACTATACTATTTTTGTTATTACTACTTAAAATTAGCAGTTTATCCTTTGATGACGGATTCACGATTGCAGCATCCGAAGATTCAGTTGATATCGGTTTACAAGCTGGCCGGGCGTCGTCTGCAGGTGATGAACTCAATTCGTGAGGCAGCTTTGTCGATACTCCTTCCTCCTGTCGAACTCTAACAGAGCGGTGAAAATCGTCGTCCTGGTTAGGGTCATCGTCAGGATACAGGGAGGCCAGTAGCCCCGCCATCGTGTCACCCGTGTTGGCTGTGTAGCCACTACACAGCTCGACACCACTCAGGACGTTCCCCGGCGGGCGCACCCGTCCACTGGCCTCCCTGTAGGCCAGACCCCAGGGATCACGGTTGCCCGACTCCGCTATGGCCTCCAGGAACGCTGCCTCAGCCAGCGCCATCTCCCTCTTGTAAATCCGCCGAGACAGCCGTAGTGCCTGGTGCAGTGAGTCTAGCGCAGGGGACCCGGTTCTCTTGGCCGATTGCCAGGCGCGGCGGGCTCTACCTACCTCCCTTCGATGTCGGTCGAGGTCGTCGTTCCACCACTCGTACCCTGTGGAGGCCCTTTTCTTTTTCCGTCCTAGGGCGTCCGTCGCCGTGTTCAGCAGGATGCGCGTCGCTCTCCTGGCGTACACCTCCGCTGACAGCCCTGAGTGAAGGTTACCCACCCTGGCGTGCAGCAGCGAACTGAAGCGCCCCCAGTTCACACGTTGGTCCCTAAAACCCTCCAGACTCACCTGTTTGCAATGTGGCGCACTGGTGACTGCGGCTTCCCTCGAGATGTTGTACGTGACCAACTGGTGGTCGCTGACACTTGCCCCCTCATGCACCGTCCAGTCAGAGAGGAACGCGCCCCTGCTGGACAACGTGAGGTCTACATTGGAGGATCCAACGGGGCCACAGAAGGTGGGCGGCTGGCCCTCTCTGTTGTGCACCAGGAGCCCGTTCCTGAGAACAAAGCCCTCCATGTGGGACCGCCTGTATTCCACATCTGGGCCTCTACCACTGCACTGCCTGCGCTCACAGAACCAAATCGGGGAGTGGGCATTACTGTCCACTCCTACGACCACCACTGAGCCCCGCAGACCATGCAGTACCCCCTCGAGGTTCCGGATGTGTAAAGCTATATCATGGGAGTATTGAAAGTAGGCCGAGACCAGATAGATCCCGCCCCCCCCCAGTCCACATGAAGGACCGCACAGTGTTCGCTGCTAAGACGGTGCATGAAGGTAACCGGAGTGTTCTGGTTCTGAATGAGGAAGCCCGCCTTCGGAGTGACCCCGCAGTGGAGGATGCCTGGCCGCCCGAGATATTGCTCCTGAACCAGGACAATGTCCAGGCGGCGAGACCCCGCCACTGCCGGCAGCTCCACCGTGGCGGCCTCCGACCCCTGTAAGTTTATTTGACCCACCTTTAGTAAATGAGTGCCCTGTGCAACTGCTATCGGTAAATATGCGCCAGCGTCATGCTCGCCTGCTGCTGTTCCGCGTGGTGGCGCGCCGGGCAGGCCGCCGCAGCGGTTGTGTGAGAGGTCGCCTCCGGCTTCTTAAACCGCTTACACGTTGCGCAGCACGTCGAGGCAGAGCTGCATTCGGGCGCCCTGTGGCCTGTTTCCCCACACTTACCACAGGTAGTCTCCTTGGAGCGGCAGTACTTCTCTGGGTGTCCGTACTGCTGGCATTTTGAGCAACAGGTAGCCCTGATGTGATCCGACACCTCTGCCTGGTCCCAGCCCACAAAGACGGAGCCAAGGTTGACCAGGGCATCCCTCGAGGCCCTGGAGCATTCTAGGATGACCAGGTACTTGGGGCCGACCTGTTTCTGTAGGGCCACCTTAACCTCTGCCCGGAACCGGTCTAGGGGCCACTCCGCAGCATCAGCGAAGTTGATCCGGTGGATCTCCGCAAGCAGCTGGGCCTCAGGGAGCTCCACACGCAGGTACCGGAGCGCTATACGGGGGGAACTCACCCTAGGTTCGGCAACTCGAAGGCCTGGCGGCACCGCCGCCCTGAGCCTAACCGCAGACTCCTCCGTCGCGGTGCGGACCACCACACCCGAGTTGCCGACCCTCCTCACCTGAGCAACCTTTATACCTGCCGACGCCGGCTGGACTGCGTCCTGGAGCATCTTCTTTGTGTCGTCCGAGGTCTTCGCGGTGCTGTCCTCCGTGGGGTAGAAGATTACTGTGGGGCCCTGCTCCCGCAGGGTTATAGCCGATTGCCCCTTAGGCATTTTTAGTGCCGCCGAATAGGGGGCCGAGGTGACCCGAGGGGCTGCCAGGACCTTGTCAGAGGGGCGGTCCGATCCCCTTAGCACCTCGGTAACCCTTTCGGCGCACTCCAATCTTGTGGCACTTACCTTGTGTTTCTCCTGGGACAGGCAGAGCGCCAGCTGGGCGACCATGGCGATGATGTCCTGCCCGTATCCCGCTATTGACGTCTTGTCACTTATGTTCAGTTTATTGGAGGCGTTCGCGATTACCGAAATTCCTTTGACCGCAGAGTGGACCGCCTCAATGAAGGACGCTGGCGAGGAGTCGTCTCCTAGTGTGACCGGGCCATGGGGGGTCCCAAGCTCCGGGACCGCGGGAACAGCGAATTGCGCTCCGGGGGCAGGTGGCTCCACCGGTGGTCGGGGGGCGACCGTGAGGATGCCCCCAATGGGTGGGGCCAGCGAACTAATCTCCGCCACCTTACGCCGGACCGCCTCCTGCACCTCCTCTGGGGAGCTTAGCAGCCGCTTACCTGACTGGGGGCCGGGTGGGGCAACCGAGATTGGGGTGAGGGGCTCCTGTAGGGCTGCACTTGGCGGGAACGTTACGGGGGGGCTGACCCCCAAGGGGGGGGTGCGCGACAAGCTCGGCCTCGTCCTGAACGTTATGTCCTCGAGGGCTTTCGACTCCAGCTTTTTCTTTTCCAGTTCCGCATCGAAAAGCGCCTGCTCCCGTGCCCGGGCGGCCTCCTCCTCCTCGTCCATAATGGGGGGGTGTAGCGCCCACCAACACCAAGTCCACGGCCAACGGAGTCTAGATAGTGTTGTCCGTCGGTTCTCGTAACAGACGACGAAAGGTGTCGTGTAGAAAACCGACTTCAACTTTTAAGTCCGTTAACCGTTGGCTCTCGTATTAGCCGACGCACCACCAACAACAAAACACACACACACACACGTAGCCAATAGTACATTGTGCATCAAGGGCGGTAAGAAGAGCCCGACGCCGAAGGCGGAGGGCTTTTAATGACTCGAGTTTGCAATCTCCTTACTGCCCATGATACACACAATGATTTTCATCACATTAGCGAGGAAATAAAAAACAAATAGAAAAAAAAAACCTTTTCTTTAGATTTCGCTGGCAGCAAATCATTGTTGAGTAGTTGAGCCGCATTTAACAAATCAGGTGGTGTTGATGTCACTACAGATTCTTCCGAGCAGGAAGTCATATTTAGTTTGTTTTTTTCGTGCCTTTAAACAAAATACGCTTCGGAAACAACAATCAAACAAAATTAAACGAACTCGATTCGCTAAGCTAAAAGAGTTTGACAACTTTTTTTAGTCTTCCACAGATATAAGCATTATCTTTGAATTGTTTTTTTTTTAAACTTGACAAATACAGGCCATTCTGCCAGATTGTACAAATTTTCAAAATGGAATTTTATAAAATAATTGCGAATGTCTCTGAAATAATGGTAAAATAGAAATATAATGCAGACAAATGTACCGTATAAGTTTAATTAAACAGTAAATTGGTTTGTAGCCAAGTTTTGAATATAGGAAATAAACTTTGGCTGATTTTACACCTCCTTGGTCTGAAATTATGTACAAGTGGATTCTATATTTTAAAACTAAATCTATAACTCCCGCGGGAGCTAAGTCGGCTATTACTACCCTAAACTGCGTTTTATAAAACCCTTTCCGAGCAAGTGTGATGAAAATAAAATAGATACACAGTCAAAACACAAACACATGCATAATAAACACAGTAAAATAAAATAGAAAATAAGCAAACAATAGAAATTAATAAGGATAAAAAGAAAGAAAGAAAGAAAGAAAAAGGTGCCAAATTAAATTAAACAAGGGAAAACAGAATCAGTTATGAGCTAAACAAGACTGACTAAACCAAACTAAGCTAAACTAAACTAACCTGCACTATGCAAGTAATCTGACCTAAGCTAAAATAGAACTTACCTAAACAAAACTAGATTATACTATAACGATGACTGACGACGTCGATGACGTAATCTGCAATTTAATATTACCTTTATGTCCCGCTCACACTCGAGGGTACAAACCAAGTTGTGCAGTCCAAAATCGCTAATGGCCGCCGATCCTCCGTTTACACAGTCTTTGTGGAAGTAGGAAATGGAATTCACCCAGCCGCAAATATACGAAGGTCGTAACCGTCGACCGATGTTTGGAGCTTTAAACGCCAATATTGCGCTACAGACACCTTGTGGGATACTGGGTTCTCGGTGGAGAACCGTCGGACTTGACGAATCCCCCTCCGCAGCTTATTAACAATCGACGACTTAACGCTTGGACCGCGCAGCGGCTCTGGCAACGGGCCACTCCGACGAAGCCAAGCGACGAACCTCGTCGAAATGAGATCCGGCACCCAACTCCGCACGGAAGGCACCCCCAGACCGCCGTCCTTCACTGCAACATGAAAGTACGACGTTGGAACGTCGTTCGGTAGCCTCAACCACTTCCGAATGAACATCCGGATCTGGATATCGAGCTTTCTCAACCTGTCATCCGAGATTACCCCGAGCACGAAACCGTGCGCGAACCTCGGAAGCAAGTGCCCCCTCACAAGCTCGAGCCGCTGTTGCGGCTTGAGGGGAGCCTTAGTAATATTAACCAAGGCCTGCTGCATCGAATGCTCTAACACCACGCATCCAGTCGCCTTGTAGTCAACTCCCAGATAACGCCAACGCTCCACGCAAGAAACTTGCCGTATTGACCTACCACCGATCCGAAACAACTTCTCGGTGGGGTAATGGACTTTCTTACGGTGACTTTCTTGAAACATGATTAATGATTACTAAATAATATAATTTTCATTGTTGAGAAACCAACAGTCATATACGTTAATGTACCAGCTTAAATAACACAATATAGACCTTTAGTTTCCTTAAAGATAATCTTAGCAGAAGAACGTTGCTTATCCAAGGAGTAAGAATACAATCACTACATAGTATCAAACAAAGTCGCTTCCCGCTGTCTGTCCCTATGTATGCTTAGATCTTTAAAACTACGCAACGGATTTTGATGCGGTTTTTTTAAATAGATAGAGTGATTCAAGAGGAAGGTTTTTATGTATATTAAATCCTGTTTTATTTACGGGTATTACAGAAAACTCACATAAACCGAAGCGAAGCGAGGGCGGGTCGCTAGTCAAATATAAAACTAAAACTATCTTTCCCTTTACATTATAACAAACTAGCGACCCCCCTCGCTTCGCTTCGGTTTATGTGAGTTTTCTGTACCTGCATGCCAAATTTCAATCATCTATCTTACGCGGTTTAGATTTTTCATACAAAAGGATTTTCCCGCTAATTCCCGTTCCCGTGGGAATTTCGGGAATTCAATTTTTAGTGCACCTCTACGGTACCTAAGCTACGTCCCTTCCAAATTTCAAGTGCCTACGTTTAGCCGTTTAGGCTGTGCGTTGATATGTCAGTCAGTCAGTCAGTTTCTCCTTTTATATATTTAGAAGACTAGCTGTTCCCGTGTCCACTTCGTTGGGCAAAACATTTTTTTTTAGTTAATAATTTTCCCGCTAATTCCCGTTCCCGTGGGAATTTCGGGAATTGCTTTCTTAGTGCACCTCTACGGTACCTAAGCTACGTCCCTTCCAAATTTCAAGTGCCTACGTTTAGCCGTTTAGGCTGTGCGTTGATATGTCAGTCAGTCAGTCAGTTTCTCCTTTTATTCATATATTTAGATAACAACTGCTAATACCAAATAACTCATCGGTGACTATTATCTCCAGTAACTTTGCAAAAACACTTAATTTAGAAATCGGACGATAATTTTCAATATCCCGGCTGACTGGTCCTTTGGGAATAGGAGTGATCCATGCTTGTTTCCATAGTTTCAGGACGCAACCTTCTTTAAAAGATTTAATCAAAATTATAGTAATTGGTATAACGAGGGAATCACTACATTTTTTTTACTAACAAGGGATGTATGCCATCTGGACCGGCCCCTTTATGTGTATTAACTGATTTCAAATAACTTGAAACAATCTGTTAACTAATTTCGATACAACCTAAATCGAACAGTGGGTTTGATGCTGGAACTTTAACTATGTCATCAGATGTACCTATTCGGCTTTTCAAAAAGAAAATTTTGAAAGTTTTCAAGATTTTCAGACGTTTTTGATAATTTTTATGGAGTTTTCTCTGATTTTCATGGTTTGCCACCAAATGTTCAAATAGCATAAAATTTATACTTTAAAGACCATATAGTTTTTGTTTTCTATCTAGCTATTTTGCACTTTATTTCGTTGTAATTTTGTGTATTTCAGTTGTTTTCAGCATAATTTAAACACATCTGAAAACTGTTATAAAATTTTGAGGTTGAAACACTTGACTTGTCAAATTTAGATAATCTAGACTGTGTAAAAATTTTTTATATGAGGATTGCTGTGCTCTTTATGGTATGGTACGAGATAGATTTTTATGTGGTTTTGAAAATACTGTTGAGATATATTTATTTTTAAATTAACAATACTTAAATCCATTTTGCATAATTTATAAAAATAAATTTATAAAGATAATTATACAAGTAATTTCCTACTGAGCATTAAGAAATGTTAACTTATAACGAAGATTTCTTCTAAAAATAAACATTTGAGTACTTGTGTCAAATTTTGACAATTTGAAGGCCACATACCTACCTACCTTTGTATAGAAACTTTTGTTTGGCCACAGCTTATTTTGAAAAACAAATGATAATTTCAACTAACAGTATCATCATCACTACATAGTATAAAACAAAGTCGCTTCCCGCTGTCTGTCCCTATGTATGCTTAGATCTTTAAAACTACGCAACGGATTTTGATGCGGTTTTTTTTAGTAGAGGAAGAGGAAGGTTTTTATGTATAATAAATTTTTCACTTCTCATGCTCAAAAAGTTTGTCAAATTAGACTTATCAAGCGAGACTCAAGTGATACATGTACAACCGAGGGAAAATATAATATATATATTTGCCCTAGGGAAACTATGAAATTGAAAATAGAATGATTTACATTTACAAAACATCTTAATTTGACCAATCAAAATACTTCACCAAATTAAATTCACCAATCACAATACAGATCGACTGTCAGTCGGAACGTTAGGTTCTTTTTGGTACGTACACTCGTTAACTAATTCAAATCTTTAAAAAAAAAAGTATTTGATATCAACCAACCATAATAAAGCTATATTAAAATCGACCAATCAGGTAACAGAATTCATTTCTCAAAACATTAGGTGTTTTTTAGTACCTATTTTACAATTGCTAAAATATCATAAATCGTTTGAGCTACGCTTTAAAGCGCTAAATACTCAATCGGTCAGCGCCGTTTAGTCTATATTTTGTATCTGTGTCAAAGTAGTTTAAAAAAAAACACGCCGCCAAATTAAAACAATATTTTGCCGCGGAATACATTGTGGGTGGATAATCATTGTTAATTTTAAGATGTCGTCAAATGAAAATGAATTGTAACTTACGCCGAATACAATAATGGAGAAAAGGGCCAAAAAACTGATTGAAAATAATTTGCCCGTGAAATCTCGTGAAAACTATTTAAGGGCATACAATAATTTTACACAATGGAAAAATGAAAAGCAAGTTGATTCTAACATTACAGTGAAGGTGTGTTTACTTTTGTATAATTCTTTTATTAGGTACCCCTCGCACAATTTTCCCTCGCTTTGCTCGGGAAAATAACCATCTCGGGGTACTATGGCTTATTTTTGACCCTAGTTATACAATCTACTATTGTTTTATGTGCGTGTGTTATAGAAAACTCAAATAAACCGAAGCGAAGCGAGGGCGGGTCGCTAGTTGTTTTATAAGCGTTAATAAGGACAGAAAGAACACATTTAGTAATTTAATAGTACATTGTGTATTAAGGGTGGTAAAGAAAGAATTACAAACGAGAGTCTGTTAGAAGCCCGAAGCCGAAGGCTGAGGGCTTTAATGACTCGAGATTTGTATTTATTTTACCACCCGTGTAAAACACAATGTTTTTCATCACAATTGCGAGGAAATGAAATAAAATCAGACAAAAGATCATATTTTTAACTTATTAGCGGCAGACCACAGATTATAGGATATGTCTCGGCAGACTACATCATTGTCTGTGACTTACCACAGCTAATGTCAAACGGGTTCGGAGTCCGATTCTAGTGACAGTCGAGATCAATAGTTTATATGCGAGATTTTTAGGAAATTGTATGCTACTGACATTTCATCTCGAATGAAACTTCATATCGAATGGCACAAGAATTGGGGTCCTGACGTATTGTGATAGTTTGAGTCCACGTGAATATTTAAAAAAAAAGCTATTACGTACGTTAGAAGCGTAATGGTAAAAAAAGGCCCGCGGGTATTATTTTGGATTTACGGTCGATTTTTCTAGCATGTTAGGACACTATTTACGAGCAAGTGTGATGAAAAAGTATTTTAATAACTTTAGCAATAATTTTAGTTACAGCAATAAAATTGTAATAACATTTTCATCACACTTGCTCGTAAATAGTGTCCTAACATGCTAGAAAAATCGACCGTAAATCCAAAATAATACCCGTGGGCCTTTTTTTTACCATTACGCTTCTAACGTACGTAATAGCTTTTTTTTTAAATATTACACGTGGACTCAAACTATCACAATACGTCAGGACCCTAATTCTTGTGCCATTCGATATGAAGTTTCATTCGAGATGAAATGTCAGTAGCATACAATTTCCTAAAAATCTCGCATATAAACTATTGATCTCGACTGTCACTAGAATCGGACTCCGAACCCGTTTGACATTAGCTGTGGTAAGTCACAGACAATGATATTGTAGTCTGCCGAGACATATCCTATAATCTGTGGTCTGCCGCTAATAAGTTAAAAATATGATCTTTTGTCTGATTTTATTTCATTTCCTCGCAATTGTGATGAAAAACATTGTATGTTACACGGGTGGTAAAATAAATACAAATCTCGAGTCATTAAAGCCCTCAGCCTTCGGCTTCGGGCTTCTAACAGACTCTCGTTTGTAATTATTTCTTTACCACCCTTAATACACAATGTACTATTTCATCACACTTGCTCGTAAATAGTGTCCTAACATGCTAGAAAAATCGACCGTAAATCCAAAATAATACCCGCGGGCCTTTTTTTACCATTACGCTTCTAACGTACGTAATAGCTTTTTCATCACACTTACTCGTAAATAGTGTCCTAACATGCTAGAAAAATCGACCGTAAATCCAAAATAATACCCGCGGGCCTTTTTTTACCATTACGCTTCTAACGTACGTAATAGCTTTTTTTTTAAATATTACACGTGGACTCAAACTATCACAATACGTCAGGACCCCAATTCTTGTGCCATTCGATATGAAGTTTCATTCGAGGTGAAATGTCAGTAGCATACAATTTCCTAAAAATCTCGCATATAAACTATTAATCTCGACTGTCACTAGAATCGGACTCCGAACCCGTTTGACATTAGCTGTGGTAAGTCACAGACAATGATATTGTAGTCTGCCGAGACATATCCTATAATCTGTGGTCTGCCGCTAATAAGTTAAAAATATGATCTTTTGTCTGATTTTAATTCATTTCCTCGCAATTGTGATGAAAAACATTGTATGTTACACGGGTGGTAAAATAAATACAAATCTCGAGTCATTAAAGCCCTCAGCCTTCGGCTTCGGGCTTCTAACAGACTCTCGTTTGTAATTATTTCTTTACCACCCTTAATACACAATGTACTATTACGTAACACCTGGCCATAATGTGAGTTTTATCGCACGCTGCGCGCACGGTAAAACTCGCATTGTGGCCAGGTGAAGACGTAAAATTGTGTACTCATCACGGGCAGTAAAAAAGAAAGCCCTCTATCGCATATTTACAACCCTCGCCTACGGCTCGGGTCTCAAATACCTGCGATTTCGGGCTTTCTTTCTTTTACAGCCCTTGTTAAGTAATGTACTATTTTTTTTAAATATTACACGTGGACTCAAACTATCACAATACGTCAGGACCCCAATTCTTGTGCCATTCGATATGAAGTTTCATTCGAGATGAAATGTCAGTAGCATACAATTTCCTAAAAATCTCGCATATAAACTATTGATCTCGATTGTCACTAGAATCGGACTCCGAACCCGTTTGACATTAGCTGTGGTAAGTCACAGACAATGATGTAGTCTGCCGAGACATATCCTATAATCTGTGGTCTGCCGCTAATAAGTTAAAAATATGATCTTTTGTCTGATTTTATTTCATTTCCTCGCAATTGTGATGAAAAACATTGTATGTTACACGGGTGGTAAAATAAGTACAAATCTCGAGTCATTAAAGCCCTCAGCCTTCGGCTTCGGGCTTCTAACAGACTCTCGTTTGCAATTCTTTCTTTACCACCCTTAATACACAATGTACTATTTCATCACACTTGCTCGTAAATAGTGTCCTAACATGCTAGAAAAATCGACCGTAAATCCAAAATAATACCCGTGGGCCTTTTTTTACCATTACGTTACTTAAGTGCGTAATAGCTTTTTTTTTAAATATTATACGTGGACTCAAACTATCACAATACGTCAGGACCCCAATTCTTGTGCCATTCGATATGAAGTTTCATTCGAGATGAAATGTCAGTTGAATACTATTTCCTAACAATCTCGCATAATAAACTATTGATCTCATATGTCACTAGAATCGGAATCCGAACACGTTTGACATTATCTGTGGTAAGTCACAGACAATGATGTAGTCTGCCGCTAATAAGTTAAAAATATGATCTTTTGTCTGATTTTATTTCATTTCCTCGCAATTGTGATGAAAAACATTGTATGTTACACGGGTGGTAAAGGAAAAACAAAGCTCGAGTCATTAAAGCCCTCAGCCTACGGCTTCGGGCTTCGAACAGACTCTCGTTTGTAATTCTTTCTTTACCACCCTTAATACACAATGTACTATTTTTTATAATATTATACGTGGACTCGAACTATCACAATACGTCAGGACCCCAATTCTTGTGCCATTCGATATGAAGTTTCATTCGAGATGAAATGTCAGTTGAATACTATTTCCTAACAATCTCGCATAATAAACTATTGATCTCATATGTCACTAGAATCGGACTCCGAACACGTTTGACATTATCTGTGGTAAGTCACAGACAATGACGTAGTCTGCCGCTAATAAGTTAAAAATATGATCTTTTGTCTGATTTTATTTCATTTCCTCGCAATTGTGATGAAAAACATTGTATGTTACACGGGTGGTAAAGGAAATACAAAGCTGGAGTCATTAAAGCCCTCAGCCTTCGGCTATGGGCTTCTAACAGACTCTCGTTTGTAATTCTTTCTTTACCACGCTTAATACACAATGTACTATTTTGTACTTGTCGATTAAAATGTGTGTATTACGATTTCATAGAGAATACTGTAACGTCCCTCTTTTCATCGTTGAATAGTCTAGATGTTACTTCCGAAACAACCGAAATAACCATTTCGATACGCTCTAGACAACCGAAATAACTATTTCGATACGCTCTAGACAACCGAAATAACTATTTCGATACGCTCTAGACAACCGAAAAAATTTGAAAATAGAACTTCGGATTTCCATATATGTGTCCTTGTTTAAGGAGCCTCGATCCGATACAAAATTGCCAATCTGTGTCGTTTCGGAACGTAGCAGCGTCGCATCATCTGTCAAAAATCTACTTTTAGTTTTCTTATATACTCGTATTAATGACTTACATTATTAATTTTTCATCACACTTGCCCGTAAATAGTGTCCTAACATGCTAGAAAAATCGACCGTAAATCCAAAATAATACCCGCGGGCCTCTTTTTACCATTACGCTTCTAACGTGCGTAATATCTTTTTCATCACACCTGCTCGTAAATAGTGTCCTAACATGCTAGAAAAATCGACCGTAAATCCAAAATAATACCCGCGGGCCTTTTTTTACCATTACGTTACTTAAGTGCGTAATAGCTTTTTTTTTAAATATTATACGTGGACTCAAACTATCACAATACGTCAGGACCCCAATTCTTGTGCCATTCGATATGAAGTTTCATTCGAGATGAAATGTCAGTTGAATACTATTTCCTAACAATCTCGCATAAGAAACTATTGATCTCATATGTCACTAGAATCGGACTCCGAACACGTTTGACATTATCTGTGGTAGGTCACAGACAATGATGTAGTCTGCCGCTAATAAGTTAAAAATATGATCTTTTGTCTGATTTTATTTCATTTCCTCGCAATTGTGATGAAAAACATTGTATGTTACACGGGTAGTAAAGGAAATACAAAGCTCGAGTCATTAAAGCCCTCAGCCTACGGCTTCGGGCTTCTAACAGACTCTCGTTTGTAATTCTTTCTTTACCACCCTTAATACACAATGTACTATTTTTTTAAATATTATACGTGGACTCAAACTATCACAATACGTCAGGACCCCAATTCTTGGGCCATTCGATATGAAGTTTCATTCGAGATGAAATGTCAGTTGAATACTATTTCCTAAAAATCTCGCATAATAAACTATTGATCTCATATGTCACTAGAATCGGACTCCGAACACGTTTGACATTATCTGTGGTAAGTCACAGACAATGATGTAGTCTGCCGCTAATAAGTTAAAAATATGATCTTTTGTCTGATTTTATTTCATTTCCTCGCAATTGTGATGAAAAACATTGTGTGTTACACGGGTGGTAAAGGAAATACAAAGCTCGAGTCATTAAAGTCCTCAGCCTTCGGCTTCGGGCATCTAACAGACTCTCGTTTGTAATTCTTTCTTTACCACCCTTAATACACAATGTACTATTAATGAACTCGTACAAAAAGTATTGTTCACAATAGTGTCATAATTAAGCTTTTTAATCTCGTACCTTACGGTACTCGACTAAAAAGCTCTCTATTATAACACGATTACGATAAATACTAATTAGCTTTTGCCAACAATTCTTATTAGAGTATTTTGATAACACAACAATATGGATAGAACTATTCAGTTTCATTCACTGCATAAGGATGAGTTAATCTATGAAGTTGAGATAAGGTCAGAAACACCACATAGGTAGTACTGTGGAAGGTCTTCGGAAACAGTTAAGATCTTTAAGTATAGAATGTCCATCTGAGCCTCTGAGGCAGTTCTTGAGACAAGTTTAAATGCAAAGGATGAGTTACAGATAGTTTCAGACAAGCTAGAGCAGTTGACAAGTTTCGTAGACAAGTATATTAAAGACAAGGACAGCTTTTCACTCAATAAGTAGATCTAAAGCATTAGGTGCACATCTGTATTACAGACTTATCAAGAGTTCAAGTTCACCTTGACGCAGGCAACTTACAATTCGAATCAGAACTCGGTTACAAATTAGAATCACTTTTAGTTACGATTAAATCATTAGTGCCAACTTTAAACCATAGTCACAGAATAAGTAATAGTACACGTACAGAAGCGACTCTCTGTGACAGCAAACATGCGAATTTAAACCTATTCAGAACGCGGGAACGAAAATAATACAAGTGCACGCACGGAAGTGACCTTGGTTACATTTTTGCGATCGATAGTGGGGGCGCCCCTAACGAGGCAAAATGCACCTTAAATCTGCGCGGTGAGAGCCTGTATTATTTCGCCCGTCATGAGCTTTACTGACTCCGCCCACCTCCCAGGGCTGGCATTTACTTGTACTATTACTTTCTTACTTTCCGTGGCTGTTGTAAGAAAACAAATTGAATTTTTGATAATTTGTAATTTTTATGTAGTTCTTACTTAAATGACGAGACTTAAAATAGTTCATGCCTGGAGGGCTAGCAAAAGTTGTCCGCGACTTGTTTGTTGTTTGCTCCGATCTCCCTTTGCATCTAAGTAATAAGACGTAGTATACTAATATTAACCTTCAAAATATAGGTATGTTATTTTAATTATTTTTTTTATGGCAATTTGCTGTAATGTGATAAATTTAATTGAATCCCTCATCAATCATTAGTTAAATTGAATCCCGACTGTGCTAATACTGTTACACAACTGTAATTGGTACTATTTAACTATTTTCTTTATACATACCTTTTGTATTTGTATTTGTTTGTACAACTATTGGTGTGTCTAATTGATTGAATAAATAAATAAAATAAACAAGTCAATATAGATCTTAAAACTTTTTGTTTGTTATAAACTGAAGCACTATCGTCACTACCTACTGACTTACTCTGAACGCTGTTTGAGGCAAGTAGATAACTGGTTTTTGGTCCGAATAAGTTGAAAACTGAGAAACGTCGTTAATAAAATAAATAATATTATACCGCTCTTATTGCGTCGAGGATTCAAAACTGTAGGTACTGATTGTGTCCGTAATTAAGTCCAGCTACTCGTAACTACCTATCTAGATCGAAGTTATTAATAATATTAATAATAATCTAACCTTTCGGCATCCTGAGGCAGGTTAAAAAAAAACCGGGCAAGAGCATGTCGGACCATGCTCAGTATAGGGTTCCGAAGCCGTAACGACAAACACAAAAAACTATCTCAAAAATCAACATGTATGAACCAATTTTCTATTTAAAGTTATTTGGCGCTGTCTTAGATGATTTTTAGTAGGTATAAACCCGTTAGTCGCCTGTATCTCAAGAACTAATTAAGTCTACTTAGTAATGATTCTTTTTCTTATAAATTCGTATATAATATCTCAAACAAGAGCCAAGCTTTTAAGTGTGAGATCAGTATACTCGTACCTATGTAGGTAGTTAGGTATCTAAACTGCTTCAAACCGACATAAATTACAATAAAAGTTAAATCTTTTATATAGTAATTAATAGAAATTGAAAAAAAAAACAAGGTCCAGTAAATAGAATTTTAAGTTTTCCAAACGATACTCAACTCAAATCAATAATCTAATTGAAAATTTGTAAACTTTCATATCGCAAATCGCAAACTTGTAGGTAGCATTCCGGGGCACGTCCAAACGGCGTTCGCGCTTATGAGCGCCGAGCGCGACTGTCGCTCGATTTGTTGCTTAGACAGTTTGACTCCCCCCGCGCGTCCTGCACGCCCCATTAACAAATTTTATACCATTCCCCCTATTAAAGGCTTATTTTATTCACTCAAAACAGTGAATAAAAAGCACTTTTACTCACTATTTTGGTGTTTGAATTTAGAACATAAAATACGCGATACAAACTCCTCCTCGAGATTTGATTGGTCGTCATTAACCACAAAGAGTTTAGCATTAAAAAAGTTTTGTGTTATTTGCTGTCATTAGTAGGTAAATTGGCGCCATAGGCTGTATGGATCGATGTCTTTTGCCTTTCTCTCTGTGAAAAATACAAGGAAAAATAAATTGGCGCCATTTTGAATACTGAAAGTTGTACGAACATAAAATTTAGTGTTTCTTAATAAATAAAACATTTGTTCCAATTTTAATGTGCATTTAAATTAATTTTACCTTCCATTTTTCGTCATTAAATATATATTTTCGCTTAAATTTTTCTTTTTCTCGTAGTCATGGTATAAAGTTTAGTATGCAACTCTTGAATAAAACGGATTTATATCGAGGGCCATGGATCACTCGCGTCGCTCAGGATTCTAACACTTGAATCACTCGCTACGCTCGTGATTCATTCATCCTGAATCACTCCCTGCGGTCGTGATTCAGTCGTTAGTATCCTTCACTTGCTCGAGAGTCATCTATGGCCCTCGCATTAAATCCGTCTTTTATTCACTAATTGCATAATATACTATTTCTATCAAAGTTATCATAGGCGATTTTGATAGGTATAAACACTTTAGTCGCCTGTATCTCAGGAACTAATCATGTCTACTTAGCCGTGATAGTTTTCCTTTAAAATTCGTTATATTCGCTTTCGTTGAAAATATTTTTCAGATATTTAGTATTTGTACTTTTGGCTGTAGGGGGGGGGGGGACTATAAAGCCAACATTACACGTTCCGACTTAAAAAAACGAATTGTTTTAATCGTAGCAAATTTAAAAACACTAAATCGATTTCTAAATTTTGTATAATTCGATTGCTACGATCATGTTCAAACCAAATAAAGCTGATATTCGGCCATATAAAGTTTATGACAGATTTTCGGCTTATAAGATTCAGGAGCTTCGGTTTCGATTTTAGGCAATAATGCAGATCTGGATTTTGAAAAATTTGGTTTTAGAGTACAATCATGTGAATCGAACGTTGTCACTCCATGTGAAAGTCCTTGGAATAACCCTGCTCTTTTAGTTCGCAAGGCAAACGGCGATTGGCGTTTCTGCTTAGATTGTAGGAAATTAAATTCAGTCAAGGAGATTCGTATTCCATTCCGTACATTCCGCAAATTCTGGATAGTTTAAAGGAAGCGAAATACCTAACGTCGATTGATTTAAGTTCCTCATTCTGGCAGATACCGTTAAATAAGGAGTCGCAAGAGAAGACAAGTTTCACTGTCCCATTTCATGTTTATTTAAGTTTAAGGTGATGCCATTCGGATTGTGCGGAGCGCGTGCTAAACAGCAGCGCCTTATGGATAGGCTGATAGACCACAACCCGACCAGTGACATTGAAAATGGTCTTGCCTTCTGTTACATAGATGATATTGTGATATGTACTTACGACTTTCAGACACATTTAGTTCTTCTGAGTAGGGTTTTGGAGAAATTGAAGATGGCGAATTTTAGTCTTGATTTTGCGAAGTCCACCTTTTTCAGGCAGATGCTTAGATACCTCGGTTACGTCGTAGACGAGTTCGGGTTGCGGAATGATTCTGAAAAGGTAGCGACCATCTTAAACTTCCCCATTCCAACTACCTACTCCCAAGGAGGTGACGATATTTTTAGGAACGTGCCTCTACAACACAACTTTGCCGTTGTGTTGGAGAAGCTAATAGGATAGTTACACTGGTTTGTTAGGTTTCAGTAATTTTTTTATTGTAACATGGTTGTTACAAACTTTAGTTTTGTGAAGATAGGTGAATGGATTGTTTAGTCATCAGTTTTCCTCAGTCTTTAGGCGATGTTTATGGTATTAAAGTCGCTGAGGGCAGCGATCGGTTTACCTACGTTAAACCTTTCATTGGGAAGGGGGGTATTGTAACGTAGCATTTTTTGCGTGTAACCTAAAGACTCGGGAAAAATTAAAGTTGTTAATGGCATTACTGTACATTACTTTTGGCTGTCAAACTGCTGGCTGGCTGTTTTGTAGGTTAGTGTCGCCGCGTTAGGGTAAATTACCTTGAATTATGGGAATATTAAATATTTGGAATAAAACAATAAATAGTCTAAATAGTTACATACATTTATTATGTAAACAAAGCAGTTCAAAGATTTTAATTTGGCAGTAACTGTACATAAAAAAAAAAATAGCTATGTTAACACATTTCTGTCAAGAGATAATTTAATGTAGTAGGTTACATATCACTTATTTAGTACCTAATTACGCATACTAAATTGTATACCTACATTCTATGCATTTTTGGTGGTTCTCCCCCCCCTAGACCGAATTTCATAAAAGTTAATTTCATTACGTATTCCAACGTTTGATGTAATTTTCATTAGCCCTAATGTCATGACAGCTAAACTTGTATGTCCTAATTGATTACTAGACCTAAAGTTATAAACCCTAATATTTACGTGAACTAAACATGAAATGCTCTATATCATTAAAACTAATAATGAACTAATCATTATTTTAACGAAATATAAATTAAAAACCAATACTTAATTGGATCACCTTTACCCACATAGGTAAGGTTAGGTTAAAGTTGCTACAAGGCGCGAAGCGCCTCACCTACGCGGGATAGGAGCTCCGCACGGCGGAGATGCGTCGACCTTAAATACGGTTGTTTAGGAACATACATAGGTTTAATAAACGTTAGGTTTTAGACTTGTAAGTTGTAAGGTATAGTAATATTCGAACTTTATAGGAATCGCATTACTAAAATTAGGGCTATTAAGAATCGGATATAAAAAATAGATATAACGTAAATTCGGGATGCTAAAATAAGGGCTAATGAATAGTTCAAATTCGGGTTTTTGATTTTAGGGATCTTCGACTTCGCGTTAGTGAAAATAGGGTTCATCTTTTTCGGGCTACAATAGGAGAACCGTTTAGGTGACGAGAGATGACGAACTGAAAACCTGGGCTGGGCCTGGGGCTGGAGCAACCAGTAGATAGGGACAGTGGGAATCTCGTTAATCCATTCAATCAGATGACGAGGCATTTGGCTATTCTTGAATGAAGTTACATAGGCCATCGTCATTAGGACGCGAACATAATCATAATGGACACAAGGACCATCGCCCCCATCTACTAACATGGCCGTCGACTCCTCCAAATTTGCTGGTAATAGTAAAAAACTAAAAGGTGAATATCTCAAAAACCTCGCCGAAAACAGGTCCCAGCTAGACCTGGACTCACCAGGTAACCATGACCGACACGGCCCTCAGCTCGACATCTCTCGTTTCCGGGTAGTCCCATTCTACTCGCAACTCGCTCAACCAACTCATCATGGCTGCCGTACTTCGACCACTTAGTACGATAAGCCTGGTCAAGGTCACTACGACCCATGACTACCTGTGCATCCACTATCACACCCGCACCTTCCTTCACAGCAATGATGTCTGGCTTCCTAAGACCCACTGCAGTCATGATACGAGGCTCCTTCTCCACTATCCAGCCCTGGTCTTCCATCGCTCTCGCGACAAAACCGACCACACAATCATGACGTCTAACTCGGCCGCCGTGTGTTCTGTGACTGTGTGTGCTGAATGGTGTGAACCTGCACGGCACTTCAACTGACTCTCACGACCATTCCTGCGGCCGCGGGAGTTCCTCACTCTCGACGGAATTTACCCTTTCGGCGCATTCTAACTTCGTTGTACTTACGAATTTAAAAGGTGCATATCTTTAAAAAACTACTAGCGGCCGTACTACCTGAAAACAGCTAGACCTGGTCCCATCAGATAACCATGACCAGCTCGACACTCCACTACGACCGCGTCAGGTAGAGCCCGCCGCGCCTGGCAATCGGCCAGAAGAACTAGGTCCCCTGCGCTGGACTCACTTCCCCAAGCTTTACGTCTGTCTCGTCGTGTATACAAGAGGGAGATGGCGCTGGCTGAGGCTACTTTCTTGGAGGCCCTAGCGGAATCGGGCAACCATGATCCCTGGGGTTTGGCCTACAGAGAGGCCAGTGGACGGGTGCGCCCGCCGGGTAACCAAGACCAGCTCGACACCTCCACTCGGACAGTAGTTATCCGGATAAAATACCCCCAATTCATTTACGACCCTCGCAACACTAAACCTGGAATGTGCCAAGAGTCTTTTTTGGAATGCCTAGGAGTAACGTAGATGGAATGTAGCTGTACAAAAGAGCCAAAACTCCAAACACCACGCCACGAGATTGTGCACTTAGTGTCAAGAACAATACACCAAAACGCTAACAAGAGAAAAAAAAACACACAAAGAACAATAAAAGAAAAAAGAATGAAAGAAAAATAAGAAAAAAACTAGATAGCACAAAAGATAAGAAAGCACTAATCCAAATAAACAGAGTAAATAAATTTTCACGGAAACAATACAGCAAAATGCAAACAAGAGAAAAAAATAACACACAAAGAACAATAAAAGAAAAAATAGGTAATGAAAGAAAAAGAAAAAAAAAACTAGATAGCACAAAAGATAAGAAAGCACTAATCCAAATAAACAGCCTAAATAAATTTTCACTGAAGGCACTAAATTTGCTGGTGACTAATAAATGCTGCCCTACCGACCTTGCGTACTACTAGTAAAATTTCTTTTGTAAACATGGTAGAGTGAACGGCAGCCAGCTACCATTACCCCTCAGATGACCAAAAATAAAACAAAAAAAAACACAAATACAGGAGACCAAAATAAATCAAAGAAGTAAAACAAAGTAAAAGAAACTAAATACAACAACCCAAAACTAAGACTAGCTAAACACACACTAAAACTAAGCTAAGCAATTAATCTAATCTAAAAAAAGTTTTTTTTTAAGACCGCCGACTTAAAATAGTCTGTAAAAAAAACATGATGAACATAGGACAACGCCCCCAAGCGCTTACGTTGTCCCCCATTGGGAACAAATTGGCCAGTAAACTAAATTTGACTCTCTGCCACTAAAAAACTATAAGCGAAATAAAATAATTAAAAAAACAATCAGTTATCTAAAGAAACTCATACAAAATAATAAACCAAATCAAAATCATCAATTCAAAAGAAACACCAAAACTGGATTAACTCATTTTATTTCCTCGCATATTTATTTATTGATGTTTTAAAACATACTTTTTTGTGCTCTTAGCGCACTGTACTGTAAACCTTACAACCTTTATTATAAAAAACATACAAGGAAATTAAAAAATAAATACTGATAAATAAAACTGATAACTAAAACATTATCAAAACCCTGCAAATCTCCCGCTCGGGGCAGCGTCCCTAAAATGCTTGCAGCATTACCCCGCTGCATGGCCAGGCTAAGCCGTTGGGCAAAAAAAGACCCGGCCCTGGGATCGCCAGAGACGCCAACCAATTTATCCGAAACTTCGTGGATTAATTTTTTAGTGTCGGACGACCACGGCCCTAAGGTTTATTTATCCACTAAATAAACTAATAAAAAACAAAAATTATCTTAACTAATAAATATAAAATAAGTCAAATCAAAATATTCTAAACTAAAAGACCTAATCACTACATAGTATAAAACAAAGTCGCTTCCCGCTGTCTGTCCCTATGTATGCTTAGATCTTTAAGACTACGCAACGGATTTTGATGCGGTTTTTTTTAGTAGATAGAATGATTCATGAGGAGTTTTCTATAACACACGTACATAAAATAAAATTGATCACTACATAGTATAAAACAAAGTCGCTTCCCGCTGTCTGTCCCTATGTATGCTTAGATCTTTAAGACTACGCAACGGATTTTGATGCGGTTTTTTTTAGTAGATAGAATGATTCATGAGGAGTTTTCTATAACACACGTACATAAAATAAAATTGATCACTACATAGTATAAAACAAAGTCGCTTCCCGCTGTCTGTCCCTATGTATGCTTAGATCTTTAAAACTACGCAACGGATTTTGATGCAGTTTTTTGTAATAGATAGAGTGATTCGAGAGGAAGGTTTTTATGTATAATAAATCTCTGTTTTATGTACGGGGGTTACAGAAAACTCACATAAACTGAAGCGAAGCGAAGGCGGGTCGCTAGTTATACATAAAAACCTTCCTCATGAATCACTCTATCTACTAAAAAAAACCGCATCAAAATCCGTTGCGTAGTTTTAAAGATCTAAGCATACATAGGGACAGACAGCGGGAAGCGACTTTGTTTTATAATATGTAGTGATATATATATATATATGTGTGTATAATAGTGATTGGCGACCTCCTTCAGGAAGTTAAAATTGTGTAGCCTTCCTCCACCAAGGTGCTGTGAGAAGGTAAAAAGTGCCAACACATACGTTAGTGACAAAGCACTGACAGATGTAGATAGGGACAGGGGGGATCTCGTTAATCCATTCACCGCGTCACTAAAACGATGACGAGGCATTTGGCTAAATTGCACGTAATCATATATGCTACTGTCATTAAGACGCGAGCATAATCATAACGGAAACAAGGACCAACCAACACCTCCAGCGACTATCATGGCGCTTAGCGACTACAAATTGGTTGGTAAAATTTTGACCAGGTGCATATAATAAAAACTACTAGTGCCCGTATCTGGTGGGGGTCCCACACCAAAAATTACGTCCCAGCTAACCTAACCTAACCTAAACCTTCAGGGCCCCTTAACTCAGCACCCCGGACAGTCGTAATCCGATTAAAAATACCAATTCATTCGTCAAGGGGTAAATAAAAGAAAATAAGCAAAATTAAAAAAAAAATAAAAAAAAACGATCAAAAAGAAAAACTCAAAACGTAATAAAATCAAAAAAATGCAAGCTAAAACTAAACAAAATTAAGGAAAACAAAACGAATTAAAATGAGACAAACTAACAAAGCAAATAAACAAAATGAAGCAAAAGAGAATACCTACGGTAAATAAGATCCATGCAAAAAGGGTTAGCAAGGCTCTCCGTCTTTGGCACAAACACCGTTCTGCACTGTCCTAGGTCATTAGGAATCGCACCATTAGCCATCCATGCATTGAAAATTTCAAAGTCCTCACGATGAGCTCATCCTCCTTGCGACATGGTCTCGCATTTCCGCTGGGGAGCCGCATTCACGGGCCCCCTTCTCACGCAGCCTGAGTATGTGAGGTCAGGTTTTACCCGTGATAACCTTAGGCGCAGGATAACATCGAGAAAGAGCAGCGCACTTTTCTGATTCCGATATCCTTGCCGCCTTAGGGACATCCTCCTTAACCCCACCGTTCTGATCCAAGCTGTGGCAGTGCGTCTCCGTAAACTTAAAACGGTCCAAGACTACAAGCGAAAGTTCGTTCGAAAGCTGACCAAGGCCCTCAACTCAGCGCTTCCATACGTTTGTATATATCAAAATAAAACAAAAAAACCTAAACCAAACCACTAAGCTAATTAAACCTATTTTAGAACTATGAATTAAGCCTAAGCTAAATCTACGCTAAACTTAACTACATGAAAGAAGTAGGAATTAATTAATTAACCATCGTCATTAGGACGCAATTATAATGGGGTATAATGGAAACAAGGACCAGCACCCGCTGCTGCTATCGACGTTCCTTGGCAACAACGAATAGACGGGGCCTAAGCACAAACATAAGGACCCAGCTTAACCTGCCCATTAGATATACTAAGCCGCCAAGGCTTCGGCATCTCCTCCATCACTTACGCGACAAAACCGACCACACAATCATGGCGCTTACACCAAGCTTTACGTCTGTCTCGTCGTGTATACAAGAGGGACATGGCGCTGGCTGAGGCTACTTTCTTGGAGGCCCTAGCGAAATCGGGCAACCATGATCCCTGGGGTTTGGCCTACAGAGAGGCCAGTGGACGGGTGCGCCCGCCGGGTAACCATGACCAGCTCGACACCTCCACTCGGACAGTAGTTATCCGGATAAAATACCCCCAATTCATATACGACCCTCGCAACACTAAACCTGGAATGTGCCAAGAGTCTTTTTTGGAATGCCTAGGAGTAACGTAGATGGAATGTAGCTGTACAAAAGAGCAAAAACTCCAAACACCACGCCACGAGATTGTGCACTTAGTGTCAAGAACAATACAGCAAAATGCAAACAAGAGAAAAAAAAACACACACCAAGAACAAAAAAAGAAAAAAGAATGAAAGAAAAAAACTAGATAGCACAAAAGATAAGAAAGCACTAATCCAAATAAACAGAGTAAATAAATTTTCACTGAATGCACTAAATTTGCTGGTGACTAATAAATGCTGCCCTACCGACCTTGCGTACTCCCGCACCTTCCTTCACAGCAATGATGTCCGGCTTCCTAAGACCCACTGCAGTCATGATACGAGGCTCCTTCTCCACTATCCAGCCCTGGTCCTCCATCGCTCTCGCGACAAAACCGACCACACAGTCATCTAACTCGGCCGCCGTGTGTTCTGTGACTGTGTGTGCTGAATGGTGTGAACCTGCACGGCACTTCAACTGACTCTCACGACCATTCCTGCGGCCGCGGGAGTTCTTCACTCTCGACGGAATTTACCCTTTCGGCGCATTCTAACTTCGTTGTACTTACGAATTTAAAAGGTGCATATCTTTAAAAAACTACTAGCGGCCGTACTACCTGAAAACAGCTAGACCTGGTCCCATCAGATAACCATGGCCAGCTCGACACTCCACTACGACCGCGTCAGGTAGACCCCGCCGCGCCTGGCAAACGGCCAGAAGAACTAGGTCCCCTGCGCTGGACTCACTTCACCAAGCTTTACGTCTGTCTCGTCGTGTATACAAGAGGGAGATGGCGCTGGCTGAGGCTACTTTCTTGGAGGCCCTAGCGGAATCGGGCAACCATGATCCCTGGGGTTTGGCCTACAGAGAGGCCAGTGGACGGGTGCGCCCGCCGGGTAACCATGACCAGCTCGACACCTCCACTCGGACAGTAGGTATCCGGATAAAATACCCCCAATTCATATACGATCCTCGCAACACTAAACCTGGAATGTGCCAAGAGTCTTTTTTGGAATGCCTAGGAGTAACGTAGATGGAATGTAGCTGTACAAAAGAGCAAAAACTCCAAACACTTGCAAAACTTAGTGTCAAGAACAATACAGCAAAATGCAAACAAAGAAAAAAAAACACACAAAGAACAATAAAAGAAAAAATAATGAAAGGAAAAGAAGAAAAAAACTAGATATCACAAAAGATAAGAAAGCACTAATTCATATAAACAGAGTAAATAAATTTTCACTGAAACAATACAGCAAAAGGCAAACAAGAGAAAAAAAACACACAGAGAACAATAAAAGAAAAAATAGATAATGAAAGAAAAAGAAAAAAAAAACTAGATAGCACAAAAGATAAGAAAGCACTAATCCAAATAAACAGAGTAAATAAATTTTCACTGAAGGCACTAATGTTGCTGGTGACTAATAAATGCTGCCCTACCGACCTTGCGTACTACTAGTAAAATTTCTTTTGTAAACATGGTAGAGTGAACGGCAGCCAGCTACCATCACCCCCCGGATGACCAAAAATAAAACAAAAAAAACACAAATACAGGAGACCTAAATAAATCAAAGAAGTAAAACAAAGTAAAAGAAACTAAATACAACAACCCAAAACTAAGACTAGCTAAACATACACTAAAACTAAGCTAAGCAATTAATCTAATCTAAAAATAGAATTTAAAAAAACCGCCGACTTGAAATAGTCTGTAAAAAAAACATGATGAACATAGGACAACGCCCCCAAGCGCTTACGTTGTCCCCCATTGGGAACAAATTGGCCAGTAAACTAAATTTGATTCTCTGCCACTAAAAAACTATAAGCGAAATAAAATAATTAAAAAAACAATCAGTTATCTAAAGAAACTCATACAAAATAATAAACCAAATCAAAATCATCAATTCAAAAGAAACACCAAAACTGGATTAACTAATTTTATTTCCTCGCATATTTATTTATTGATGTTTTAAAACATACTTTTTTGTGCTCTTAGCACACTGTACTGTAAACCTTACAACCTTTATTATAAAAAACATACAAGGAAATTAAAAAATAAATAAAACTGATAAATAAAACTGATAACTAAAACATACCAAAACCCTGCAAAACTCCCGCTCGGGGCAGCGTCCCTAAAATGCTTGCAGCATTACCCCGCTGCATGGCCAGGCTAAGCCGTTGGGCAAAAAAGACCCGGCCCTGGGATCGCCAGAGACGCCAACCAATTTATCCGAAACTTCGTGGATAAATTTTTTAGTATCGGACGACCACGGCCCTAAGGTTTATTTATCCACTAAATAAACTAATAAAAAACAAAAATTATCTTAACTAATAAATATAAAATAAGTCAAATCAAAATAATCTGAACTAAAAGACCTAATCACTACATAGTATAAAACAAAGTCGCTTCCCGCTGTCTATCCCTATGTATGCTTAGATCTTTAAAACTACGCAACGGATTTTAATGCCGTTTTTTTTTAGTAGATAGAATGATTCATGAGGAGTTTTCTATAACACACGTACATAAAATAAAATTTATCACTACATAGTATAAAACAAAGTCGCTTCCCGCTGTCTGTCCCTATGTATGCTTAGATCTTTAAAACTACGCAACGGATTTTGATGCAGTTTTTTGTAATAGATAGAGTGATTCGAGAGGAAGGTTTTTATGTATAATAAATCTCTGTTTTATGTACGGGGGTTACAGAAAACTCACATAAACTGAAGCGAAGCGAAGGCGGGTCGCTAGTTATACATAAAAACCTTCCTCATGAATCACTCTATCTACTAAAAAAAACCGCATCAAAATCCGTTGCGTAGTTTTAAAGATCTAAGCATACATAGGGACAGACAGCGGGAAGCGACTTTGTTTTATACTATGTAGTGATATATATATATATATATATATATATATATATATGTGTGTATAATAGTGATTGGCGACCTCCTTCAGGAAGTTAAAATTGTGTAGCCTTCCTCCACCAAGGTGCTGTGAGAAGGTAAAAAGTGCCAACACATACGTTAGTGACAAAGCACTGACAGATGTAGATAGGGACAGGGGGGATCTCGTTAATCCATTCACCGCGTCACTAAAACGATGACGAGGCATTTGGCTAAATTGCACGTAATCATATATGCTACTGTCATTAAGACGCGAGCATAATCATAACGGAAACAAGGACCAACCAACACCTCCAGCGACTATCATGGCGCTTAGCGACTACAAATTGGTTGGTAAAATTTTGACCAGGTGCATATAATAAAAACTACTAGTGCCCGTATCTGGTGGGGGTCCCACACCAAAAATTACGTCCCAGCTAACCTAACCTAACCTAAACCTTCAGGGCCCCTTAACTCAGCACCCCGGACAGTCGTAATCCGATTAAAAATACCAATTCATTCGTCAAGGGGTAAATAAAAGAAAATAAGCAAAATTAAAAAAAAAATAAAAAAAAACGATCAAAAAGAAAAACTCAAAACGTAATAAAATCAAAAAAATGCAAGCTAAAACTAAACAAAATTAAGGAAAACAAAACGAATTAAAATGAGACAAACTAACAAAGCAAATAAACAAAATGAAGCAAAAGAGAATACGGTAAATAAGATCCATGCAAAAAGGGTTAGCAAGGCTCTCCGTCTTTGGCACAAACACCGTTCTGCACTGTCCTAGGTCATCAGGAATCGCACCATTAGCCATTCATGCATTGAAAATTTCAAAGTCCTCACGATGAGCTCATCCTCCTTGCGACATGGTCTCGCATTTCCGCTGGGGAGCCGCATTCACGGGCCCCCTTCTCACGCAGGCTGAGTATGTGAGGTCAGGTTTTACCCGTGATAACCTTAGGCGCAGGATAACATCGAGAAAGAGCAGCGCACTTTTCTGATTCCGATATCCTTGCCGCCTTAGGGACATCCTCCTTAACCCCACCGTTCCGATCCAAGCTGTGGCAGTGCGTCTCCGTAAACTTAAAACGGTCCAAGACTACAAGCGAAAGTTCGTTCGAAAGCTGACCAAGGCCCTCAACTCAGCGCTTCCATACGTTTGTATATACCAAAATAAAACAAAAAAACCTAAACCAAACCACTAAGCAAATTAAACCTATTTTAGAACTATGAATTAAGCCTAAGCTAAATCTACGCTAAACATAACTAAATGTTAGAAGTAGGAATTAACTAATTAACCATCGTCATTAGGACGCAATTATAATGAGGTATAATGGAAACAAGGACCAGCACCCGCTGCTGCTATCGACGTTCCTTGGCAACAACGAATAGACGGGGCCTAAGCACAAACATAAGGACCCAGCTTAACCTGCCCATTAGATATACTAAGCCGCCAAGGCTTCGGCATCTCCTCCATCACTTACGCGACAAAACCGACCACACAATCATGGCGCTTACACCAAGCTTTACGTCTGTCTCGTCGTGTATACAAGAGGGAGATGGCGCTGGCTGAGGCTACTTTCTTGGAGGCCCTAGCGGAATCGAGCAACCATGATCCCTGGGGTTTGGCCTACAGAGAGGCCAGTGGACGGGTGCGCCCGCCGGGTAACCATGACCAGCTCGACACCTCCACTCGGACAGTAGTTATCCGGATAAAATACCCCCAATTCATATACGACCCTCGCAACACTAAACCTGGAATGTGCCAAGAGTCTTTTTTGGAATGCCTAGGAGTAACGTAGATGGAATGTAGCTGTACAAAAGAGCAAAAACTCCAAACACCACGCCACGAGATTGTGCACTGAGTGTCAAGAACAATACAGCAAAATGCAAACAAGAGAAAAAAAAACACACAAAGAACAATAAAAGAAAAAATAATGAAAGAAAAAGAAGAAAAAAACTAGATAGCACAAAAGATAAGAAAGCACTAATCCAAATAAACAGAGTAAATAAATTTTCACTGAAACAATACAGCAAAAGGCAAACAAGAGAAAAAAAAACACACAGAGAACAATAAAAGAAAAAATAGGTAATGAAAGAAAAAGAAAAAAAAACTAGATAGCACAAAAGATAAGAAAGCACTAATCCAAATAAACAGAGTAAATAAATTTTCACTGAAGGCACTAAATTTGCTGCTGACTAATAAATGCTGCCCTACCGACCTTGCGTACTACTATTACATTTCTTTTGTAAACATGGTAGAGTGAACGGCAGCCAGCTACCATCACCCCCCGGATGACCAAAAATAAAACAAAAAAAACACAAATACAGGAGACCAAAATAAATCAAAGAAGTAAAACAAAGTAAAAGAAACTAAATACAACAACCCAAAACTAAGACTAGCTAAACACACACTAAAACTAAGCTAAGCAATTAATCTAATCTAAAAATAGATTTTTTTTAAAACCGCCGACTTAAAATAGTCTGTAAAAAAAACATGATGAACATAGGACAACGCCCCCAAGCGCTTACGTTGTCCCCCATTGGGAACAAATTGGCCAGTAAACTAAATTTGACTCTCTGCCACTAAAAAACTATAAGCGAAATAAAATAATTAAAAAAACAATCAGTTATCTAAAGAAACTCATACAAAATAATAAACCAAATCAAAATCATCAATTCAAAAGAAACACCAAAACTGGATTAACTAATTTTATTTCCTCGCATATTTATTTATTGATGTTTTAAAACATACTTTTTTGTGCTCTTAGCACACTGTACTGTAAACCTTACAACCTTTATTATAAAAAACATACAAGGAAATTAAAAAATAAATAAAACTGATAAATAAAACTGATAACTAAAACATATCAAAACCCTGCAAATCTCCCGCTCGGTGCAGCGTCCCTAAAATGCTTGCAGCATTACCCCGCTGCATGGCCAGGCTAAGCCGTTGGGCAAAAAAAGACCCGGCCCTGGGATCGCCAGAGACGCCAACCAATTTATCCGAAACTTCGTGGATTAATTTTTTAGTGTCGGACGACCACGGCCCTAAGGTTTATTTATCCACTAAATAAACTAATAAAAAACAAAAATTATCTTAACTAATAAATATAAAATAAGTCAAATCAAAATATTCTAAACTAAAAGACCTAATCACTACATAGTATAAAACAAAGTCGCTTCCCGCTGTCTGTCCCTATGTATGCTTAGATCTTTAAAACTACGCAACGGATTTTGATGCGGTTTTTTTTAGTAGATAGAATGATTCATGAGGAGTTTTCTATAACACACGTACATAAAATAAAATTTATCACTACATAGTATAAAACAAAGTCGCTACCCGCTGTCTGTCCCTATGTATGCTTAGATCTTTAAAACTACGCAACGGATTTTGATGCAGTTTTTTGTAATAGATAGAGTGATTCGAGAGGAAGGTTTTTATGTATAATAAATCTCTGTTTTATGTACGGGGGTTACAGAAAACTCACATAAACTGAAGCGAAGCGAAGGCGGGTCGCTAGTTATACATAAAAACCTTCCTCATGAATCACTCTATCTACTAAAAAAAACCGCATCAAAATCCGTTGCGTAGTTTTAAAGATCTAAGCATACATAGGGACAGACAGCGGGAAGCGACTTTGTTTTATAATATGTAGTGATATATATATATATATGTGTGTATAATAGTGATTGGCGACCTCCTTCAGGGAGTTAAAATTGTGTAGCCTTCCTCCACCAAGGTGCTGTGAGAAGGTAAAAAGTGCCAACACATACGTTAGTGACAAAGCACTGACAGATGTAGATAGGGACAGGGGGGATCTCGTTAATCCATTCACCGCGTCACTAAAACGATGACGAGGCATTTGGCTAAATTGCACGTAATCATATATGCTACTGTCATTAAGACGCGAGCATAATCATAACGGAAACAAGGACCAACCAACACCTCCAGCGACTATCATGGCGCTTAGCGACTACAAATTGGTTGGTAAAATTTTGACCAGGTGCATATAATAAAAACTACTAGTGCCCGTATCTGGTGGGGGTCCCACACCAAAAATTACGTCCCAGCTAACCTAACCTAACCTAAACCTTCAGGGCCCCTTAACTCAGCACCCCGGACAGTCGTAATCCGATTAAAAATACCAATTCATTCGTCAAGGGGTAAATAAAAGAAAATAAGCAAAATTTAAAAAAAAATAAAAAAAAAACGTTCAAAAAGAAAAACTCTAAACGTAATAAAATCAAAAAAATGCAAGTTAAAACTAAACAAAATTAAGGCAAACAAAACGAATTAAAATGAGACAAACTAACAAAGCAAATAAACAAAATGAAGCAAAAGAGAATACGGTAAATAAGATCCATGCAAAAAGGGTTAGCAAGGCTCTCCGTCTTTGGCACAAACACCGTTCTGCACTGTCCTAGGTCATTAGGAATCGCACCATTAGCCATCCATGCATTGAAAATTTCAAAGTCCTCACGATGAGCTCATCCTCCTTGCGAATTGGTCTCGCATTTCCCCTGGGGAGCCGCATTCACGGGCCCCCTTCTCACGCAGCCTGAGTATGTGAGGTCAGGTTTTACCCGTGATAACCTTAGGCGCAGGATAACATCGAGAAAGAGCAGCGCACTTTTCTGATTCCGATATCCTTGCCTCCTTAGGGACATCCTCCTTAACCCCACCGTTCCGATCCAAGCTGTGGCAGTGCGTCTCCGTAAACTTAAAACGGTCCAAGACTACAAGCGAAAGTTCGTTCGAAAGCTGACCAAGGCCCTCAACTCAGCGCTTCCATACGTTTGTATACTTATATCAAAATAAAACAAAAAAACCTAAACCAAACCACTAAGCAAATTAAACCTATTTTAGAACTATGAATTAAGCCTAAGCTAAATCTACGCTAAACTTAACTAAATGAAAGAAGTAGGAATTAATTAATTAACCATCGTCATTAGGACGCAATTATAATGAGGTATAATGGAAACAAGGACCAGCACCCGCTGCTGCTATCGACGTTCCTTGGCAACAACGAATAGACGGGGCCTAAGCACAAACATAAGGACCCAGCTTAACCTGCCCATTAGATATACTAAGCCGCCAAGGCTTCGGCATCTCCTCCATCACTTACGCCACAAAACCGACCTCACAATCATGGCGCTTGATACAGTCGCGGTGTGTTCTGTGACACTGCTGGACGGTGCTCAGGGTATCAGACGCACGGCTACCGCTGGCCAGAGAAGAGGGGGATCCACAATGCACGTGGTGACAGCTACGGAATTTGGACACCCGGAATTTTTAAATGTTAAAAAAAATGAATTGCATAACTATGTCATAATAACCCCCCAGTAGTTAAACTAACTAATTGTTAAAATTTGAAAAAGGAATCGAAAATTTGAAGGAAGCTCAAGGAAATGTGTCAAATTTTCAATTCCTTTTTTGAATTTTAACAATTAGTTTAACTACTGATCAAACAACAGGGCCTGAAGGGCTTAAGCGCCTTTTACACGTCGGTAATATGGAGCGAGTCTACTAGCGATCGGGCCAGACCATCATTGTGGAGAAGAAGCGCCGCAACAAACTTCAGCAGGTCTTTTGGATCATAAAATAAAATAATACTTAGAAATAAGTTAAAACTAGCACACATAAAATGTCCATAACATTAAATTTAAACGCACCAACGCGAAACCAAGGGGAACTGAGGGCACTCGCAATCGCAAGTTCCGCTTTGAAGCCAATCGAGATTGGGAGTGCGTTAGGCGATAGCGATGCAGGTCGCCGCGCACAAGGACCATCCATCAAGCCTTGTATTAATTACCTCCGGCGCAGTGCTGGCTGCTCCGCCTTCCAAGTTATAGCAGTTGTTGAGCCCACGACGGCAACCGGCAACTGTAAACGAGCAAAAATTAAAGTTAGTAAATTCATTTTTTTTTATGAAAACCGGGTTTGTTTTAACAATCAGTACATGGTGTAGTGTTCGCACTGTTGTGTTCCGGTTTGGGGATGAGACAGCCGGTGAAATCACTAGCATAGAGGCATTCCATCTTAGTCCTCAGGGTTGGTAACGCATTTGCAGTCTTAGGATTGCATTGCAGTCTTGTGAATGCGAATGTCTATGGGTTACAGTTTCCACTTACCATCAGGTGGCCTGTGTGCTCGTTTGTGTTCTCTATGCCATAAAAAAAAACATGATATAAATAAATGTTTAAAAACCGGCCAAGTGCGAGTGGAACTCGCGTGGAGAGGGTTCCGTACATACTTTTTCTTTTATAGAGTTCTTATAGCTTTTCCTGTAATAATCTACAAGCAATGAACTATATTTTTCACTTCTCAGGCTCTAAAATGACTCACAATAGGCTTGTATAGGCGGACTAAAGTGATGTATTTAATCTCAAGGGATTAAAACTACACTTTACTCCCTAGGGACTAAAGTACTTTTTCTTTTTAATTTACGTTGGAAACCCTTAAACAGCCAATCATCGCCTTTTTCAGTGATTGTATATGGACCATTTTTAGTGCAAAAATTATAAAATAAGCGATTTAATTTCGTGAAACACGATTAATGATTACAAATATGAATCTATTTAAATTCAAACTCAAAACATTTATTTCGGGTAACATGACCCATATTGGTTAGTGTACACTATTATCTTACTGTCTAATGTTAGTACTGAGGAACAACTTCAATACTTAAACTCTAAATTCTACTTAACTAAATTACACATACTTAAGACTATAGGACAATCGAACCTCCTTGAAATCATTTCAAGGATCCTATTGGAGCTGCCTCGCATTCTTCTCAAAAGCGATGCAACTTTTTTTCTACGAATTGCATGGGAATTGTCGGTGCGAGCTTCCGCAAACATAGTCGAGGCACTACAGTAGCGAGGCAACCCCCAACAGTGCCCTAAACCCATTATTAGGGTTCCGTAGTCAAACTAGGAACCCTTATAGTTTCGCCATGTCCGTCCGTCCGTCCGTCCGTCCCCAGTCTAGCTCAGAGACTCATAGTACTAGAAAGCTGTAATTTGGCATGAATGTACATATTAGTCACGCCAACAAAGTGGTAAAATATTTTTTTTTTTTTTTTTTTAATGCACCTCCCCTACACGTAACGTGGGGATGTCTTTTTTTTTTCTTGCCTACCCCATAGTGTGGGGTGTCGTTGGATAGGTCTTTCAAAAATATTGCAGGTTTATGAAAATAATTTTTCGATTAAGGGATCCGTTTATGAAATATTAAGCTTTAAAGCGCTATTTTTTGTTAGAGTCAAGTGCCCCCCCCTACAGCCAAAACTACAAATACTAAAAATCTGAAAAATATCTTCAACGAAAGCGCATATAACGAATTTTAAAGGAAAACTATCACGGCTAAGTAGACATGATTAGTTCTTGAGATACAGGCGACTAAAGTGTTTATACCTATCAAAATCGCCTGTGATAACTTTGATAGAAAAATTTGTTAACGGGACGTGCAGGACGCGCGGGGGGAGTCAAACTGTCCAAGCAACAAATCGAGCGACAGCCGCGCTCATAAGCGCGAGCGCCTAGTTGCTGTTTGGACGTGTCCCGGAATGCTACCTACAAGTTTGCGATTTGCGATCTGAAAGTTTACAAATTTTCGATTAGATTATTGATTTGAGTTGAGTACCTATCGTTTGGAAAACTTAAAATTCTATTTACTGAACCTTGTTTTTTTTTTCTATTAATTACTATATAAAAGATTTAACTTTTATTGTAATTTAAAGTCGGTTTGAAGCAGTTTAGATACCTAACTACCTACATAGGTATACTGATCTCACACTTAAAAGCTTGGCTCTTGTTTGAAATATTATATACGAATTTATAAGGAAAAGAATCATTACTAAGTAGACTTAATTGGTTCCTGAGATACAGGCGACTAACGGGTTTATACCTACTAAAAATCATCTAAGACAGCGCCAAATAACTTTAAATAGAAAATTGGTTCATACATGTTGATTTTTGAGATAGTTTTTTGTGTTTGTCGTTACGGCTTCGGAACCCTATACTGAGCATGGTCCGACATGCTCTTGCCCGGTTTTTTACATTGAACCCGCAGAGCACTGTATGATCTCTGAGAATATTTGACCCATAGGCTGCTCGCGTACAAAGATGTGCAATACGCTTTAAAGTGTTATTTTTACCGAGGTTGAACACTTAGCAAACCTACGATACGAGCCAACATTATTAGCTTTAATCGACAATGCTCTGCGTTCCCTCTCAATATCAGCCTCATCTCTAAGATCTTCGGTAACATAATGTCCCAAGTACTTGAACTGCTTCACTCTCTTTAGTGCAATCCCGTTTAAAGTCACAGGCGGAACTTCATTTGGACACTTGCTGCCGGCCTTAAAGATGAGGAGCTCACTTTTTTTACAATTATACCTTAACCCATGTGTATTTGCGAAAGCTTCACACACCGACAAAAGCTGTCTGAGTGCGCCCAAAGATGGAGCCAGCAGCACCATGTCGTCGGCATAGCTAATGTTGTTGACACAGATACCACCAATATGACAACCAGCATGTGTACTACTGAGTTCCTCTATGAGCGCGTTTACATATAGATTAAAGAGGCTAGGGGAAGTTAATCCTCCCTGCCTTACTCCACACTCTAATCCGTATGGCTCAGACAGCTCTCCAGCCCATTTCACCTGGTTCACCTGATGGCCATACCAAAACCTAAAGATGTTGATCAGGTCAGGTGGCATACCAGCGTCTTCTAACTTAGTCCAGTGGATGTCGTAAGAAACAAGGTCAAACGCCTTGGACAGGTGCAAAAATTTAAATACATAAGGGATAAATCTATTTTATTATATAAGAAGATTAAATTTCTTGAAACACGATTAATGATTACTAATATAAAACCCAAATTAATTTACCGGGAAAAACAATATCTTTCAGTATTAATAAAATAAACAAAGAGTTTTTTTTTCTCGCATTCGAAGTGAAAAGTAGAGTGTTTAACTCGAGACTAAAGCGCCATAATGACTTACTTTAGTCCCTTGTTGAACAATCTACTATTGTATTTTTTTCAAACTTGCAATGAAATTTTGACGTTATGTTAGTTATTTTTGGCTTCAAAGCGTCACGTTGCGGGCGGAACAACTCGAGAGAGCTGTAATTTCATACAAAATTGAAGGCCTAGGCCGGGAAGTAATTTATTTTTATTTTATTCTAAACATGACTGCTGTGTTTATAAACAGGCTGAATGGGGTAATTATGTGTTTAACATTTTTGAGAAAAAGTTATAACGTCAAATACTAGGATTGCATTAACGTTTGGGAGACATCCGCGCTGTGTCGTGTGCCCACTGATCTAATTGTAAGGTGCGCTATGCCTGATATGCCTCCTAATTACCGCTGCAATTACTTTTCTATCCTAGAGTGGACTATATCAATTGACTTTTTTGAGTGATGTATTTTTTTATTTCATTGCATATGTTTGAGAAAAGCACCATACGTCGAACCTCGCCGTACTTCCCAGCCTCTGTAGTAATGTACTATTTCTCAAAATTTTAGTTTCGAAGACCATGGGTGGGAATAGTCAATTTTCGTCTTTTTTCATGAATGAAATCATAGTAGTTTATGAAATTGTTGCATAATGAGGGGTATTAAAACACGAGTGTGTGTTGAAGAACCGAGCCGCTAGTCGAGGTTTTTAATAGTATCACACGAGTGTTTTAATACCTAGTTATGTGCAGTTTCATACACTACTTTATCAACTCTCTTTCATTACAACAAAACGTATTCAATTAATGGCGCCAAAACCTAGCACATCACCGCGCATGCGTTAAAGCGGGCTCTGTCACAGACAAGTAAAAATTGGAATGAAAACTTTTTGTAATGCTATAAAAATGACGCAAACCGCATGTGCGTTCCAATTTTAAAAAAATGTATATGGAACCTCGTAGGTGACATTAACTTTTTGGATTAAGTAACTTGTATCGTAATGGTAAAAAAATACTTTACAACATTATTTTGTTAGAGAAATAATGTTTTTTTTTTTTTTTTTCGGTATTGTGTTTATTAAGTATGCTAATATAAATTCGTTTTGAAGTTCATAATTAGAACTTTACGATATGAGAGTAGATAAAAACTATTTATTTCACAATAATAACAAATATCACACTAATCACACTAATATTATAAGGGCGAAAGTTTGTGAGTCTGTGTGTATGTTTGTTACTCCTTCACGCTGCAACGGCTGGACGGATTAGGATAGCGTATACCCTGGATAAACACATAGGCTACTTTTCATCCCGGAAAATTTAAAAGTTCCCGAGGGAATAATCATAGTCGAAATCTACGCGGGCAGAAGTTACTATAATATATTAGAGATCGTCACGACGAGCCCTTTCATCACTACATATTATAAAACAAAGTCGCTTCCCGCTGTCTGTCCCTAATGTCCCTATGTATGCTTAGATCTTTAAAACTACGCAACGGATTTTGATGCGGTTTTTATTAATAGATAGAGTGTTTCAAGAGGAAGGTTTATATGTATAATAAATTCAGCTTTATGTACGGGTGTACGGGTACGGGTGTACGGGTGTTACAGAAAACTCACATTAACCGAAGCGAAGCGAGGGCGGGTCGCTAGTAGAAAATAAAGCCAAATACCATAGAAAATAAAGTTCATACCAAAACGAGTTATTTTGCGGTTACCAAGCATAATTATCTTAAATACGGAACCCTCGGTGCGCGATTGACCGTTTTTTTTAAACAGAATCGCCCAACATATTTCCATGAAACCTGGCTAAGAACCATCCTGATATAACTAGGTTTCTTTTTAAAAACCATCTCACCAAATATATCCATCTGTTTGGGAGTTACTATGCTACAGACACACAGATACACATGTTTAACTAATAAAACACCCTTTTTTGTCAGGGGTTAAACACCACTAGTCTGAGAGCTGAAATCTCTAAAATTATTATTATTTATTTATTTATTAAAACTAACAACATGGTACAATAATATAACAGGCCCTGCAAAAATGGCACACCTTATTTTCTTGAAACCTAGCAAGAACCCAGGTTAAACTACAATATTTTTTGGGAGCTTCAACACCGCAAAGAGACACTCATAGACACACAGATACACATGTTAAACTCATGACACCCCACGTTTTGCTCTGGGGGTGAAAATCTGATAAGTAATACTCAAAGTTTAGTCGAACAAATGGACAAACATACAAATGGCCACTGATAATACTCCCAAGACATCTTAGTCAATAATCCACAGCATGTAGTTTAAATAAATATGCTTATATTTAAAACTAGCGACCCGCCCTCGCTTCGCTTCGGTTTATGTGAGTTTTCGGTAACACCCATACATAAAACAAAGTTTATCATACATGAAAACCTTCCTCTTGAATCACTCTATCCATTAAAAAACCGGGCAAGAGCATGTCGGACCATGCTCAGTGTAGGGTTCCGAAGCCGTCACGACAAACACAAAAAACTATCTCAAAAATCAACATGTATGAAACAATTTTCTATTTAAAGTTATTTGGCGCTGTCTTAGATGATTTTTAGTAGGTATAAACCCGTTAATCGCCTGTATCTCAGGAACTAATCATGTCTACTTAGACGTGATAGTTTTCCTTTAAAATTCGTTATATGCGCTTTCGTTAAATATTTTTCATCACACTTGCTCGTAAATAGTGTCCTAACATGCTAGAAAAATCGACCGTAAATCCAAAATAATACCCACGGGCCTTTTTTTTACCATTACGTTACTTAAGTGCGTAATAGCTTTTTTTTTTAAATATTATACGTGGACTCGAACTATCACAATACGTCAGGACCCCAATTCTTGTGCCATTCGATATGAAGTTTCATTCGAGATGAAATGTCAGTTGAATACTATTTCCTAACAATCTCGCATAATAAACTATTGATCTCATAATTATGTCACTAGAATCGGACTCCGAACACGTTTGACATTATCTGTGGTAAGTCACAGACAATGACGTAGTCTGCCGCTAATACGTTAAAAATATGATCTTTTGTCTGATTTTATTTCATTTCCTTGCAATTGTGATGAAAAACATTGTATGTTACACGGGTGGTAAAGGAAATACAAAGCTCGAGTCATTAAAGCCCTCAGCCTTCGGCTTCGGGCTTCTAACAGACTCTCGTTTGTAATTCTTTCTTTACCACCCTTAATACACAATGTACTATTTTTCAGATTTTTAGTACTTGTAGTTTTGGCTGTAGGGGGGGGGGGGGGACACTTGACTCTAACAAAAAATAACGCTTTAAAGCTTAATATTTCATAAACGGATCCCTTAATCGAAAAATTCTTTCCATAAACCTGCAATATTTTTGAAAGACCTATCCAACGACACCCCACACTATGGCGTAGGCAAGAAAAAAAAAAGACATCCCCACGTTACGTGTAGGGGAGGTGCATTAAAAAAATATATTTTTCAAAATTTTATTTTACCACTTTGTTGGCGTGACTAATATGTACATTCATGCCAAATTACAGCTTTCTAGTACTATCGAGTCTCTGAGCTAGACTGGGGACGAACGGACGGACGGACGGACATGGCGAAACTATAAGGGTTCCTAGTTTGACTACGGAACCCTAAAAAACCGCATCAAAATCCGTTGCGTAGTTTTAAAGATCTAAGCATTCATAGGGACAGACAGCGGGAAGCGACTTTGTTTTATAATATGTAGTGATGGGTTTAGGGATTTGTGGCATTGACATTTCTTAACACAAAAATCAAATCCCAACATTAAATTATGCCAACTATACTGACCACTTTCTGATGATGTAAGAATTTAACAACGTCAGCTGTCAGCATGCAGTGAACCAATCCTCAGGCAGGATAGTAGGCAGGTTGCCAGCTGGTGGCAGCAGGAATAACTTAGCAGAATCCAAGCAGACGGTCCAAAAAATATCCTGGAATGTTACGTTAGTCAAGCGAGTATTTCATCTACACCGAGGCTGCTCAACCCTAGATCGACTAAGTTTCAATAGCCCGCACAAGCAAGCGAGAAAGTTCCTCTAAATTAAATAAGTATTGCTTGCCGGGGTAGGCATGGGGTCATCAGTGGCCAATAAAACAACTTAATAGTCCGGCTGTTAAAAAAGTTGAGCATCCTCGATCAAACCTACTCGGTAATAATACAAAAAAAACAGTGAAGTCCCTAATTACGAAACATATTTTTTCTTCCATTGTATGACAGACAAAAGTTAATCACATTTATTTAATATGTACACCAACAGTATACAATCTAAATATATAAAAGGAGAAACTGACTGACTGACTGACATATCAACGCACAGCCTAAACGGCTAAACTTAGGTGCTTGAAATTTGGAAGGGACGTAGCTTAGGTACCGTAGAGGTGCATTAAGAAAGGAATTCCAGAAATTCTCACGGGAACGGGAACTAGCGGGAAAATTATTAACTCGAAAAAAATATTTTGCCCAATGAAGTGGACACGGGAACAGCTAGTGCTGACATAAAAAGAAGAATTATTGCTAACCATAATTATGATGAATTAATTAATTGTTAGAATGGTTTATTTTCATGACACAACAGAAGCAATTAACATTGTCTCAATTAAGGCCTTAACACTTTAACTGCCACCAACCCGCTAGGCGAGTCCATTTTGTATGAAAATCAGAGCACTTGGCAGCAAATGTGTTAAACATAGTTTTTTTTATAATCACCTTACTTTTATATAACACGTACATACATTAAATCACGCCTGTTTCCCAGAGGGGTAGGCAGAGACCACTTCTTTCCACTTGCTACGATCTTGAAAATTTTCTCCCTTTCTTTTATATAAAGTTATGTTTTAAAACAAAAACGTGCAAGCAGCCTCAATGTATTTCAGTCAATGTAAGGTACCTGTAACCAACATATTTTATTTGGAATGTCAAACACCTTAAAGTATCTAAATATCCTCTTAGATTGACCTAGTAAGAATAGGTTAAATAATTTTTAACCCTTAATCAAACAGGACAATTTTTAAAAGATAAAGGAATAGAAACTTTATTAAGACACAAACAATAGACAGAAAAATAAATGAAAACTATAAAATTAAGTGGGAAATAGTTTCCCAATATTTGAATAACATACACACACACACACACACACACATACATGCATGCATACTATAGAATATAATAGAATATAGAACCTCCTCCTTTTTAGAAGTCTGGTAATGAAAAAGTTGATATAGATAGCAAGCTAGAATTATCAATATTTGCAAAGCAAATCAAGCAATATATGTATTTTAAGAAGATGGTAGCCTAACCTTGTATTGAATGCATATATCATAAATAACTTGAAGAAATATGTAAGCCTAAAAGAAATTGATGATAAAATTGTAAGGTGAAACCAATAAGATTGGCAAGAAAGCATTTAACAACGTAACTTTCACAATGAAGTGAAGTGAAGAAAGGATCTGCGAAAACGTGCGACCATGCACTGTCCTCAGAAAGTGCTTGTATGTGTTGCTTGTATTGTATTACAATGAAACCCAAAATGCTGTAAGTACGACATTCGTAACGCCTATAGTAGCCCTCAAACGAGACGACTGAGGCCATAAAAGTCCGGGCGCAACACAATGGATAACTGATAACGCGAGCTCAAGGGTTTTTGCATGCCAAATTGTGGCAGAACATATCCATGTACCTACTACTACTGACATGTATATTTATAAGATCCGAGTATGTACTTGCAAATAAATCAATTTGAATTTGAATTTGAATTTGAATTTATGGCCCCAGTCGTCACTTTGGTTGAGGGCTACTATAACGGGGAAATTAGAGTAGGTACTTACCCGGAAGGATCATTTGACCGTAATCGTACGTCGAACTACACTTCCTCACTGTCTGGATTTATGTTCTAATGCGTGATGCAAAGATTCCAGCGCCATGGATTACCTTTATCCGTCTTACTTATGTGCGCAGGCGACGACACGTGCTACGCACGCTGTCACGTTGAACTTCGTCGAAAGTCTTCTATAGGTGGCGTTTTAAATATTTATTTATGAATTCCTCTAGTTAACTAGATTTAATAACTATTGAGTAAATTAATTAAGGAATCGCAGCCAGAGCAATAGGCAATTTAATATAACCTTGTCTATAATGTAAGTCAATGGATGGAAGAATGATCAAGAATGGCGTCCGGTGGCCAGCCGGCCGGCATAGGTGACCACAGATTATAGGATATGTGTAGGTGACGTGACGTGGCTGTCAGTGAAGCGATTCTTAATCACGATCGAGATGACAATGACTCGAGATGTTAATTACGAAGTAATTAGTATTCCATTCAGATTCACGATCGAGATACATGTCAATATTGTCAATTCGCGAGCCTTCGAGATTAATCTCTATCGTGAATCGTGTCCTTTCGAATCTCGATTATCGTGCCAATCGAGATAATCTCACATGAAAGATACATAAGTACTATCAAACCAGGTAATGCTGCACCAATTCTATAATAACAATTCACCTTCGAGTTATCAAGTTAACGGAAAAAAGTGGCCACCTTTTACCCGTTAAGCTGACTACTCAAAGGGTATTTGTTATTAAAGTTGGTTACGTATTCCATAAATTGTGTTTTTACTTGCACTACAAAAACGTATCGTCTGATTCCAAGGAAATTCTTTACTTACTTAGAAATCACAATAATAGTAATGAGGGCGCCACTGGACGCTCGACGTTGGCTCGGTGCAGTCTTAAGTTTTGACTTTGTGGTAAAGCAACGCTTTGACACAACGATGTAATTTGACTTCCTTCCTATATACGTATATTATTATAAACTTATTTCACGATCCGAGAACTGTTTATTAAATTCCGGCGGGTGTTCACTCGGGAGAAAACGGTTCAGACATTTAGTGTTTCTCGTGTAGCGATCTTCAAAGCAGTTCATTACAAAATCATCGAACAGTCGAACTGCAAACATTTTTTCGAATCTTGACGAAATTTATACCAAATTTATACACAAGGTGCCTCTGACCTTGGAGCTTTGAATGCAATGATCGATTGTACTTCTCAAATGCCGCTTCTTTTTTGTTTTACGACTATGAAAATAACCTAATTTTCAGGAGTTACACGTGACTAGTTAAATAGTCTAGTCACCCGTGTTTCTCGGTACAGGGGCCGGGCGGGTACCTGTCTTTTGTTTTGATGTAACGAGTTTAACGACAACGGACGTCGTCACAGATTACAGGATATGGACGTCGTGCATTGAAGATACTACTTATTTTGTATGAAAATATAAAAAATGAGAAATGACAACAAAAAAATTGTAAAACAAAAGAAGCAGCATTGGAGATCGTAGTAGCAATAGCTGTCGCTTATTATTACTGCGTTCAAGATTACAAACGCCGCATGATAATTAAAAGACAATTTGGGGGGTTATTTTGACATGGCTATGCAGTTCATTTTACGGTGAGCGTAAAGGACAGAAATATGTAACTTCTGTCCTTATCTCTCAGCGAAAAAAGATACACAGATACGTCATTATAACCCCCCTGTCTGGCAACTACGCGCGAACTAACGTGGGGATGGACGGTTTGTACGAGTTCGTGAACCCGTCCGAAATCCTTTGATTGAAATCTACAAGAATACTCTTGCCCACTTGGCTGAGGCTCTACTTTGAAAATCGAAGTTTTAAGTTACGTTAGCTCGATCCCTATCACTCGTCATTTGAGCCTAAATCGAAAGAAAGGGATGGAGGTACCGTAACTTCGATTTTCAAAGTAGTGGCTCTGAACTCAAGCTAATGCGTTCGAGCCACCCCGTTTTGAATGATCAGCTCGGATGTCAATCGGAAGTAAATAACAAAATTTCGTTAATAGTACATTATCGCCTAGGCGCGGAAAGTAAGGGATTATCCTGACGAGGTAGGCGACGCAAAGTATGCCTTGAATTTTATGGCTAATTTTCGCGTCACAACGGAAAAGTTTCATAGAAAATTTAATTGAGTGAGCAACTTTTTGGTACTTACCCTACTGTCATTTCGCACAATTTTCGTTGGCAGAATAGTACATTAGCATAATTTTGATTAAAATAATAGTCCTATGACAGAATAACATGAAATAATCTCGAGCCAATCTATATGAAGCCAAATTCATAGATTATAAGAGTAGGTATGTTCAAATGAATGCAGTTCACATTTCATCTCGAGTGGTATAAGAATAGACTACAATGACTGTTCCAAAATACAGTTATAGTATTAAGACTGCGCCCAGCGTACGCCGGATGCACAGTGGCGGCTTCATTACTATTACTGTCTTTTCTAATAAAGTATTTTCTTTAAAATGGTCGGTAGGTTTATTTCCTACAAATGAAAAACACAACTTATAGGGTATCTCACATAGTTTAATAACTTAAGAATTTCCTTGCAATCAGACGATACGTTTTTGTAGCGCAAGTAACAACACAATTTATGGGATACGTAACTTTAATAACAATTCACCTTCGAGTTATCAACTTAACGGAAAAAGTGGCCACCTTTTCCCGTTAAGTTGACTATCCCTAAATTGTGTTGTAACTTGCGCTACAAAAAAGTATCGTCTGATTGCAAGGAAATTCTCAAGTTAATTAGAAAACACAATAAGAGTAATGCGGGCGCCACTGGACGCTCGACGTTTGCTCGGTGCAGTCTTAACAGACGTTTCGATTTGGCAGATGCCGACCACTATATGAAAACCGACGACAACCGCGACCAAATCGGAACGTGTGCACCGCGTTGGGTCCAACATAATCTAATCTAATACCTTTAACCCTTTAAACGCCGGGAACCACTAAAGTGGTCGTGTACTGTTGTGCCTACGACGGCATCGACCCATATAGTGGTCACAGATACAGTGCAAAATAGACCCGAGTATTTGTGACGTAAGGTTGACATTAAACCCCCACACAGGCACGTTATTATAGGTCGATATATCGCATGCGGTATTGCGATAATGCGTCCCGATTACTTTCACACAGGTGCGTTTTTATCGTCCGATATTTCTTACGAGAGAGCTCCGCACGAGTACTAACGTTATTATCGCAGGTGTGTGTACGGTCGTTTGCGTCCTGATACAAAACATTCTAGAACTCATATCGGAATATCGCAGGACGGAGAAACGCAACGTCCTACTTCCATTGCGGCGTTATTATCGCAGCAGTAACTACATGACCATCCTAATACAAAATGTACTGAAAACAGATATCGCAATAACGCATGCGATATTATCGACCTATAATAACGTGCCTGCTAATAAGGCTCCTCTTAAGTTAGTGTGATTTTCAGCTGTCATTGGCGTCTGAGGACGACATCTGTATCAAGTCAAAGGCGTTCAAAGGGTTAACGAGCTGTTCTTGTATAAGGTCAACCGGGGTAAAAGCGACTATGGGGTTATTGCGTTTATTCGAATTATTTTTTAAACAACGTGAGTTACAACTGCTCCCGCCATGTAGTGATAGACACTTGAACTACTTGGAGGAAAACGCGTACCATAGAGGGCGTTTTAACAGATCGTATTCGAGTCGTTGATCATTTTGAAATTCATTGTCAATCCAGACCAACGCGGAGCGTGAGGTAAGTGTCCAAAATCCATTTACATCCTGTTTTTTCTTTAGATTTCGGTATTATTTTTTATTAAAACATGACTAGTTTTAGTTAACTCACACGTACGAACTCCAATTTGGATTTAAAATGTTTAAAGTTAATTCCATATAAAGTGTTTGGAGGTTATTTTTCAAATTTGGCTAAATGCGTGGTACCTTTGGGGTAATTGCGTCAGTGTAACGCTTTTGCCCCAATGTCAGTGGTGAACAACCTTTTCCTTGATACGAAATTTTAATTTTAACTTTATTGAATTATAGTTTAAAATTTATGATGAATAAATAGTAGCAAATGATCTTGGTGTTTTATTTGTTCCTATAATCAAATTCTGAGTCGTGTCCGCTCTCTTTTAATATCAGAATAAGTACTTGCATACATAAAATCGAAAAACTCTATTTGATTTTACCCGCAATCGGTCACAAGGTGAAAATAACATGTCTTTCATAAATGTTCTATCTCACTCTTTTAATTCGAAGAAAAATGTTTACGACATCTGTATTTAGGTTTGGATAAATGCGTCTACAAATTGTAGACGCATTTTCCCCAATTATATTATTTTCGGTCTCAGCTTGTTAATAGCTGTTGGGCCCTTCTAATTATAAAACCTTCTAGAAAAATGTATTGCAGAAACGGGTCGTGAAGATTCGAAGGCCTAATTGCAATCTTTTAACAATTATTTTAAAAAGATGCATTTTCCCAACCTGGGGAAAACGCGTCTAAAATCTCGTTTTTTTTAAAAATGCCTATATATCTTTTAGTTATAGTGCAGCGAAAAATTTAACACACGAATTAAATTCCCAAAGAGTTGTAAAAATAACAGAACGAATGAGTATTTCAATATAGTAAATACATATACCGTAATTTAGGTCTTAAAAAAATTTAAAAAAACAGTGACGCCTTTACCCCGGTTGACCTTACATATCTAGATGGGTCATACACAGATTTAGGTTCCCGTCTTTCCTGTGGACATACCCGAAGTTAACGTGTTTAAGGCCTAACTTTCTGGCTGAACCCACATCCGCATAAACGGCGTCACGTCTACTTTAGTCCTATCAAATAAAAACATAACTTATATGCACACAAGCCCTTAACTATTGACCACAGGAAAGACAACTTTTGTTTTTTCGAATGTGTATGACCCAGACACGCGGCAGCGTGTCCAGACAAGTTCAAGAAAAAGGAACTGGCGAGCGCAGCCGTGTGTTATTTACACGAACCGTTTGGAGCCACTTTTGACCCCTCAATAACTCCAAATCTACATAACATAAAAACATGAAATTTGGTATATGTATTAAAACCCTTAAGATCAACTAGAACCCTAAATTTCATAAATAAAAGTGAAACGGTTATTGAGATATAAACGTCTAAACTTGGCTAGTTTTCATATTTGTTATACGCAATTTACTGTAAGTAAGTATTTTTATATTGTATGGTCATATTTTACTCTTCGAAATAATTGACTTGCTGGTAAAAAACTAGCCAAGTCAGATTTTGAGCTTCAGTTTATCCTAAGTTATTTGCTTTTTGTAAATAATTTGGGTGTTGAAATATAAGAAGTTATACTTAATAGCAAATATTGTTGTAGCAGAAAAAATAAGAAATTGTGTTTTTAATTTATTTTAGAATGTTGTAGGTATGTTCTTAATAAATAAATATCAGGATTATCTACGGAACTTGGCACCCATCTAGATCTCATTTTTTTTGTCAGTGAAGTCGATAAACACGCATTGCATATTCTTAACGTTGAACTTGGCTTGCATTTTCACATGTATATTTTTGATGGGTAGATGTATACAAGAACAATCAAGTGATCTGAATCTCGGAAACGGCTGCAACGATTTTAATGAAATTTAGTATGCGGGGGGTTCCGGGGGCGATAAGTCGATCTAGCATGGTTTCATTTTTAGAAAACTTACCAAAATAAAAACCCGGTCAAGTTTAACTCGCACTTGGCTAATTTTTTTTACCCAACTGTCAGTAGGAGCAGGTCAGAGGTTTCACCCAACATACAAACACATAATTTCACATCTTCATGATATTTAAGGTTTAAATAAATATTCAAAACAATTGTATCAAAGCTTTTTATTAAACTCGCTCTCCATTTGTATAATTATGCTACACCAAAGTATATTCTCAAATGTAACCTAAATATAAATACTTAAAACCACATAGTGCTTGTCTGTCATCTGAATAAGCATACTTAGAACGTTGTCATTGTAATTTTCAATGTATTTGATAATGCTTTTCATTTGGTGTTCAGTTCAAAGTATGTCTTGTTGTGACAAAAGCCATTCGGAGACTAAAAAAATGGGGGGTTAAAAGTTTATAACGCGACTCTATGTCTATGTATCTGTGTGTTAGTTTGTGGCATCGTAGCTCCCAAACGGATGAACGGATTTGGCCGCAGGTTTTTTTAAAGTAAAGATACATTCATTGGGATGGTTCTTAGCAAGATTTCATGAAAATTGGTTTGGCCGTTTAAAAGATATCAGCTCTGAAAGTAGGTGTGACCGTTAAATCGGGATCTTTTAACCCCCTAAAAGCTCAATATCTCAACAACGGCTGAACCGATTTTGATAAAACATATCTAAAAAGCAATGTTAGATAATCAGCTTTCAAAAAAAAAAAACCATCCAAATCGGTTCATCCGTTTAAGAGCTACGGACACACACACTTTACAAGTCAAACTTATAACTTACTAGCGACCCGCCCTCGCTTCGCTCCGGTTTATTTGAGTTTTCTATAACACACGTACATAAAACAAAATTTATTATACATAAAAACCTTCCTCTTGAATCACTCTATCTACTAAAAAAAACCTCATCAAAATCCGTTGCGTAGTTTTAAAGATCTAAGCATACATAGGGACAGACAGCGGGAAGCGACTTTGCTTTATAATATTTAGTTATGATATACCCCTCTTTTTTGCGGTAAAAAAAATAATTGAATTGACAAGGCACTAAAGTGCTAAACATTTTTGGAGGAGTTCCCGCACCCCTCACTCTCGGGCCATAAGCGTTAGGTCAGTCAAACAAAACCAACTTCCCGGAAATTAATTAGATTTCAGCTGCACTACACTAATGACCGGATTATAGATAGGTGGTCAGGGTCACATAATGAGAAACTTTAGTTGTTCATACAATTGCCAAGTATCATCAACGTCATCATAATCACATCACAAAGTTTTTTTTAAATAAATATATATAATGGGACAATCTCACACCAATTGAACTAGTCCCAAACTAAGCTCTAGGCTTGTACTATAAATACTAATATAGGGAAATATATACTTATATACATAGAAAAAAATCCATGACTCAGGAACAAATATTCGCGCTCATCACACAAATATCTGTCCTTACCGGGATTCGAACCCAGGACCACTAGCTTCGTAGGCAGGGTCACTACCCACTAATTTTATTGCTAGTTACAATTTATTTTTATATATCACTAGCGACCCGCCCTCGCTTCGCTTCGGTTTATGTGAGTTTTCTGTAACACCTGTACTGTAGTGTTAAATTTTCTGTGTAAGTGGCCCTTATACATATAAAAATTCCTCTTGAATCACTATATTATACTATATATTTCATACTATGTAAAGAAGATTAGCTAAAATTTGAACTGATGTACAATATAACTCTGTTAAAGCAGACCTTATATTTTACAAGCTTCTGCCCGCGACTCCGTCCGCGTGGAACTCGTATACAAATTTTCACCCTCTATTTCACCCCTTTAGGGGATGAATTTCGGGAAAAAACTACCCTATTTCCTTTCCTAGGATTCAAACTATCTTTGCATTGAATTTCACCAAAATCGGATCCGCGGTTTAAGCGTGAAGAGGTAACAGACAGACAGACACACTTTCGCATTTATAATATTAGTATGGATAAGGATTTAAAAACTAAGTGCTCACCCGTTCATACAAAACACACAATTCAATGTCAATTTAACACACATAAATTGTACGTTATTTCAAACTTTAGGTCATCAGTCACTACGTCTGTCTCGCTCTTTAAAACTAACCCGTTACAGAAAACTCACATAAACCGAAGCGAAGCGAGAGCGGGTCGCTAGTTAACGATAAGCCCAACAAACAATAAACGTTTCATAACTTTTTGATTACTTATTATAATTAACAAGTCATATTTGTAGGCAATTGGATGGATAAAACGCAAGTGTTTCTAATTACATGACCATATTTATTTGTCACCAATATTAAGCGTAAAGTCCAGGTATAGTCACGATAACCATAGGTTCGTCACTTTTGAACCTTAATGGCGTTGAAAAAGAGTCGAAAAGTGACGAACCTTTTCTTACCCTAACTATACAGAAGTGAGCAGCTACTTTTAAGACCGACTGTACCATTGCCCGAACTCAAAGTAAAATTATGAAGCAACTGACGCCTTCAATAGTGCTAGGTTTTCAGGGAACAACTACCATAGCGCGAGCGCAGGAATTTAATCGAGGTAATAAACAATCGTTTTGTTCCTCCTCGTGTGGATTGTCATACGCCTTATCAGATAACTTAGAACCTAATTATAAAGTTATTTGTAGGATAAACACGCTTCCATTGCAAAACCGTACAAAATCCACAGTAGGTACGGTTTTATTTAGCACCTGCTCATCTTCCCTAATGCTATAAGGACGTAAACAGCGATTTTCAAATCTCCTGTTCATAGATACAATACCTCTCCAGGTGCGTTAGCTGATGACAACTAAAATAACTTTACAGTCACATTGTTTACAGGATAACGAGTGCAGTTATCTCGGGATACGTCGTACATTCGGTTTTTCTTTAAGTTTCGCCGGTTTATCTTTCATGTGTTGCCACATGTGTAATTTCAACGTGTTTTTTTCTACGAACCGCCTCGAGCAAACATCGCACTCAAAAGGTTTAATCCCCGTGTGAATACGGCTGTGCCTGTCTAAACCGCCCTTTTGTGCAAACTGCCTCGAGCAGACTTCGCACTCAAACGGTTTCACCTCAATGTGAATAAGCTTGTGTCTGTTCAGAATGCCCATTGCTGTAAACTGCTTGAAGCAGACATCGCACTCGAAAGGCTTCACTGACATGTGGATATACTTGTGACTGGTCATCTCCCCTTTTTGCGTAAATTGCCTGGAGCAGATATCACACTCATAAGGCTTATCTCCCGTGTGAAGACGCCTATGGCTGCTCAAAGTTCCCTTCTCAGCAAACTGCTTCGAGCAGACATCGCACTCAAAAGGTTTTGCGCCCGAATGGAGACGCGTGTGCCTATTCAAACTGCCTTTTGTTGTAAACCGCTTAGGGCAGATACTGCAATCAAAACGTTCGACTTCCGTGTGGATACGTTTGTGCCAGTTCAAACTGCCCTTTTCTATAAACTGTTTCGAGCAGACATCGCACTCAAAAGGTTTATCACCCGAATGAATGCGCATATGCCTGTTCAGAATACCTTTCGCTGTGAACTGTTTCAAACAAACATGGCACTCAAAAGGCTTAACGTCCTTGTGGGTATTTTTGTGATTGACCAAATCGCTCTTTTGCGTAAACTGCTTTGAACAAATGTCGCAGCCGTAAGGCTTTTCTCCTGTGTGGAAACGCTTGTGCGTGTCCAAACTAGCCTTGTGTCTGAACTGTTTTGAGCAGACATCGCACTCGAAAGGTTTGGCGCCCGTGTGGATTCGCTTGTGCCTATTCAAGTCACCCGTGTGCCTGAACTGCTTGAAGCAGACATCGCAATCAAAAGACTTGTCATTAACCTTGTTCCATTTACATGTTTTACCCTTGGAATCGCGCGTGCCATCGCACTCAGAACGTTTAAGCCAGGTATCTTTACGCACACATAATTTGGAACTACGTTTCGAAGTAGTTTTCTTCTTACAAGTTTCCGTGTTCTGATTTTGAGCTTCGATATCCAAATTAGTTTGCTGCGCATCGTGGATCGATCGCTGATACGTGAGACTTAGGTCCTGAATTGAGTCGAGGCCGGCGCTGAGGGAGGAGTCCTGGAACGGTTTGTGCTCTGCAAAGGGAATCGGTACAAAAATGCTCAGCTCCTTCTTGATAGACAATTCTGGTTGATTTGCTGAAACAAAAGAACCTTACGTTTAGTAATTGCATTCATTGTTTATGTTTAAGCGCGTGTAATTTAAAAACCGCCTGTACAGAAAAACCTCTAAAAAGTAAAAAATAATAAGTATTCGTTTTTTAACCCCCGACGCGAAAACGACGGGGTGTTATAATATAAGTTTGACGTGTCTGTGTGTGTGTGTAAATGTGTATGTGTCTGTCTGTGGCATCGTAGCTCCTGAACGGATGAACCGATTTTGATTTTGTTTTTTTTGTTTGAAAGGTGTATTAGTCGGGAATGTTCTTACACATGTTTTTATCAAAATCGGTTGAGCCGTTTTTGAGATATTGAGCTTTAAAGTTTAAAAAGCGTGAAATAAAAATTTAATTAAAAATTTAAAAATCCCCCGACTCTAAGCAGTCGTTAAAAAATCGTCAAAAAGTAAAAAATAATAAGTATTGGCCTTATAACTTTAATTATAGTAAGTACGTATTAATATTTTGATTCAAGCGTCGAAACGTCGGGGGACTGCTAAGTAAATGAAATAATATAAAATACCCCAGCTACTTAGCGGTCCCCGACGTGGCGACACGCTTGAATCAAAATATGTATACCTACTATAATTAAACTTATACGGCCAATACTTATTATTTTTTACTTTTTAGACGTTTTTTTACCGACTGCTTAGAGTCGGGAGTTTTTTTAATTTTTAATTTAATTATTCTTTACAGAAGTTTTGAGTCGGGAAATTTCAAATTTTAAATTTATCAAATGCTTAATACAGAATGGTACTCCTTAAAGTTAGCTACAAAACTGTTTTTTTATTTCACGCTTTTTAACTTTACCAAATTAACAATATGACAATAGCTAGCAACGTCTCTTTAAAGACATGAAATTAATAATAGGGGGTTAATAACTAATAAATAAAAACCGAATCCAAATCGATTCATCCATTTTGGGAGCTACGATGCCACAGACAGACATGTAGATACACAAACACACACGTCAAATTTTGCTCCTTAGCGGCCGTAGGTACTCCTTAATGACTAATAGAACATTATAGATGCGTCAAGCCTGAATGCGATTTTTTAAATCAGCCTGTGTTAACCCCACTACTATCCTACTTATATTATAAATGCGAAAGTTTGTGTGTGTGTGTGTGTGTGTGTGTGTGTGTGTGTGTGTGTGTGTGAGCATGTGTGTGCGTGTGTGGGTGCATGTGCGTGTGTGAGTGTGTATTTTAGTTTGTTACTTCTTCACACTGCAACAACAATGGATTTGGATGATATTTGGAATGGAGATAACTTATACACTGGAATAACACAAGCAAATTTTTATCCCGAAAAATTTAATTAGTAGTTCCCGATGGAATAAGAATAATTGAAATGTACGCGGGCGAAGTCACAGGTAAAAGCTAGTAGAGAAATAAATACTAATATACATAGAAAACATCCACAACCTAAACCCAACTCATCACACAACTACTTGGGATCGAAACCTGGACCGCCGGCTTTGTAGCCAGGGTCACAACTCACTAGACCAACCGCGACGTCAAAATTATACAAGGCTGTAGTGGTGCTTACCTTCTAACGGGAAAGTGTCCTGTGGGTGCTCCGGGCCTGGAGTCAGCTCGCAGGTGACATCATACTCGGTCACCACGGGTATCTCCCACCCCCCCGCGTTCTCTTCGCACTCTCTCTCACACTTCACATCGATTTCCACCAGCAGTTCACTTTTGACGAGGGATAGGTCTACTGACATGTTGCTGCCGCAATCTAATAACAGAGAATATAACTATTACATCAATCTAATACCTTTGAACGAGCAATTCTCAATTTACAATCTCGGACATGGCTCCAATGACTATTAACTATACAATTTGGTATGCAACATCACAAATATTATTTTTAGAAAAAAAAATGTTAAGCTCCGTCATTGAGGTACTAATAATTAAATGAAAAGATAGCTTTTATAAGTTTCTGACCAAAATTCCATTTTTGGGACAAGCTTTTGTTGCAGACTCTATTTTTCTTGCACAGTTGTTTGTTGTTGTGGTAGCCGGATTAGAATAGTGCCACTCCGTATCTTTCCGTGGATGTCGTAAAAGCAGACTAAGGAAATAAAGGCGTGTAGTACTGTTAGGCGATGGGCTTGCAACCTGTCACTAATACACTGGTAATTACATCTTCGCCTAAGTGAGCAAAATGTGGTTACAGAATTATCAAAAAGTTTTTATAGTTGTTGGAAATTCTGTAGCTCTGCCTACCCCACTCTGGGAATAAGGGCGTGAGTTTATGTAGTTGTCATCTACTCATCAAGACGGATCTGACAAGCCCTAACACGACAGATTTATCATGTGTAATTTAGGAGTTCCTATGGCCACCCTGAGTCTCCATCATCAGATCAGCTCAATGGTACTATATTATTTTACTTATTGTCATCAGAACTAAAGGCGTATGCCAATTTTCAGCTTCATCGGAAACCAGAAACTGGGTCGAATTTAACTTGCAAGATTTGACCCTTATATACATTTCAAGTTAAGTAAAGGCTTGTAAAACATATCCCATCAAAAACATACATGTGAAAATGCAAGCCAAGTTCAATGTTAAGAATATATGCGTGTTTATCGACTTCACTGACAAAAAAAAAGAGATCTAGATGGGTGCCAAGTTCCGTAGATAATCCTGATATTTATTTATTAAGAACATACCTACAACATTCTAAAATAAATTAAAAACACAATTTCTTATTTTTTGTGCTACAACAATATTTGCTATTAAGTATAACTTCTTATATTTCAACACCCAAATTATTTACACAAAGCAAATAACTTAGGATAAACTGAAGCTCAAAATCTGACTTGGCTAGTTTTTTACCAGCAAGTCAATTATTTCGAAGAGTAAAATATGACCATACAATATAAAAATACAGTAACTTGCGTATAACAAATATGAAAACTAGCCAAGTCAGATTTTAAGCTTCAGTTTATCCTAAGTTATTTGCTTTGTGTAAATAATTTGGGTGTTGAAATATAAGAAGTTATACTTAATAGCAAATATTGTTGTAGTTAGCAGAAAAAATAAGAAATTGTGTTTTTAATTTATTTTAGAATGTTGTAGGTATGTTCTTAATAAATAAATATCAGGATTATCTACGGAACTTGGCACCCATCTAGATCTCATTTTTTTGTCAGTGAAGTCGATAAACACGCATATATTCTTAACATTGAACTTGGCTTGCATTTTCACATGTATGTTTTTGATGGGATATCATTTATTTTTGTCAAATAAGTTGGCATGCGTTTCAATAAACACACATTAAATAATATTCATAAAATGTCCCGTTTCCTGCGTTTAAAATGAGAGCGAAACTATGTTTGTATGGAGACCCCAGCTTCCCGTGGACTCTTTTAAATGATATACCTACCTACATTTTATTCAAATAAAAGAAGTTGTGCAAGACCGCACTCTCATAATTTGGTACTTTTTAGTAGTGTTTTGCTTTGCTTAGTGCTTTTGCACTCGTATATTGTTGAGCAACCATAATTATTTATTATTTGAAGTAAGTATAGGTAGGTAAGTATTCTAGCAAGTCGTTTAAAAATGAGAGCAAATTTACATTTGTATGGAGAACCCAGTTTCCTGTGGACTCTTAAACCATACATATTCTATTCGAATAAAACCAGATGTGCATGAACTCTCTGTCATAAATAGCTTCCTACTAATAATAATTAAAAAACATATATTGCTGAGCAACCATATTAATAAATTCAAGTAATCGATAAATCGAATCGCAGCCCATGAAATACTAATAATTACTGAGTAGTTCCGGTGAATCTGTGACCTTCATTCATCATCATCAGTTTTACTTCACCAAATAGTGCTTTTCAAAAGCATATATGCACGAGTTAATATATGTATGCTATATACTCGTATATATATACAAAATACCCAAATCGATATAGCTATACCCAAATTATTTGAAGAGTTCCCTCAATTTCTCCAGGACCCCATCATCAGATTCTGACCTGGTGACATTGGGACCAAACAGACAGTGTGCCCTTTCAAACAAAAAAAGAATTTTCCAAATCGGTTAATAAATGACGGAGTTCTGAGGTAACTAGCATAAATAATAAAATAAAATAATAATAATAATAAAACTTATAAAATCACTGTTTTCAGATTTTTTTATTTGTATACGCATTAATTACCCATCTGTATGCCAAATTTCAACCTTCTAGGTCACCTGGAAGTGGGTTAGGTTTTTGATGATTAGTCAGTCAGTCAGTCAGTCAGTAGTAAAAATGCCGATTTTTAGACGTTTATATCTCAATAACCGTTTCACTTTTATTTATGAAATTTAGGGTTCTAGTTGATCTAAAGGGTTTTAATACATATACCAAATTTCATGTTTTTATGTTAAGTAGATTTGGAGTTATTGAGGGGTCAAAAGTGGCTCCAAACGGTTCGTGTAAATAACACACGGCTGCGCTCGCCAGTTCCTTTTTCTTGAACTTGGCTGGACACGCTGCCACGTGTCTAGATGGCTGGACACGCTGCCGCGTGTCTAGATGACATTAATTTTTGATATTGTTATTAAACCCAGTTATTAATGCTACTATATTGATATATGTTTGAGATCAAGACCTTTCAAATGATACCTATATTGTAATAATTAGAAGACTTTTTTTTATTGACAAATAATTGTCATTTTGCCATTTTTGTTATTGAAATTTTGACAGTTTAGATGTCCCAAGTCACCAGGACAGTGAAAGGAGTCTAACGATACCATACAAATTTCAATCGGCTCAGGCATTTAGAAGTTATCTGTGAATAAAGATGACAAGAACCCTGAAAACATTACACTCCTATTTTGGGGCAGTAGTGAAAAAGTATCACAAGTAAGTAGACTTGATAGATAGGTTCTTGCTTCAGATACAGGAAACTTAAGTGTTTATACCTACTAAATATTATTATAATCTAAAACAGCACCCAATAATTTAACATCGAAAATTCGTTCATACTTTTCTTTTTGCGAGGTATTTTAGTGTTTGTAGTAACAGCGTCGGGACCCTACACTGAGCATGGTTTAAGAATTCAACATATTTGACTGGTACATTCTTGACATGTAAAAGTGCCCGTACGGCCTACTTACTTAATAAATGTCTTTTATCTTTCTTTTTTTATCCAACAACTTTGAGCAGAAATACCAAATCGAAATCCGATATTACAACAGCAATAAATGTGAATATAATAAAAATAACAAGCAAAATAACAAGGCATTTTCTTACACAAAACTATCTCCCTATGTCATTGAAAACTCACCTTTTCTGGCCTATATTATATGACCCGAGGCTTGTAAGCAATGAACTACTTTTTCACACACAACTGGCTTAAGTAATCTATTATTGCGTCCATAAATGCGAATCCATTCTGTTGGGTGGTAACCGCGTCTCTAAAGCCGTAGATTACAAGTATACTTAAGTAAATAACACCAAAACTGAATTCATAACTTGAACGACATGTTATTTTAAAACTATCAAGGCACCCTAAACTAAACTTAAATCAATAAGTTATTAACAAAATACGGACGCGACAAGAACGTAACTCTTATCTATCATTGTAGATCGTAGCCTAGCCTGCTTATCCAGCCAAGTTCGCTGACATCCTCGCGTTTCGTTTTTGCAAAATGTCGTCTTTGACAATGACAAGAGCAGTGCTATAGTGGCCACAGATTGTATTCGATAAGTCGGTTTGTGTGATCATTTTCAAGCCGCACCCACATGTTTGGTATTTGCCAGAAATACTGACGTATACGTTAGAGTGAGATATAGACAAATAATATACATAAATACATTGTGCTCCCTTTAACATTGACATGCGTCCCACAGTGTTTGTGCCAGAGGCCCTACTTTGAAATCTGTAATTCAAACTTCGTGTATTGCTATCCCTTTTGCTCTTGACGCGTAAGTAATTCGCAAGAAAGTGACGGGGCGATCCGAAGTTCGAATTACGGATTTCAAAGTAGAGCCCCGGACACCGAGCAAAGCAGTATTTTACCGGCCTAATACCGGCACATATCTATGACCGACACATTTGCGATGGTCATTTTCAGTGAATATTCATGTTTCGCTGCGGCAACATCTGCGATGTTCAATATCAAAATACATACAGGTACATATTAGAGATGATGTAACGAATAATAATGATAAAGTCACTTTATTTCGTTATATTAAAGAGATGACAATCCATGGAACAGATATGATCAGCAGTGGACGAGTAGGTATATGCTAAGAAGAATAAGAAGAAAATGCCAACATGAGTCTTCGCAGAAACCTTTACTGCAATAGCGCAATGATATTTTTCCCAAATATCTGGATCGTAAGCAGTTGTACACACTCACACAAACACACAGACGCGCACACACACACAAACACAGACGCACACACACACGCACACAAACATACACACACTCGTGAATAGTATAAGATATGTTTTTATTTTTGTGTGTATACATACTCAATAAATCTCTGTATGATCTCAAAATGTTATTGATATTATTGTACCTAGTTATTTTTTTTTTTTTTTTTGACACCTTCGATTGCCATTCTCTCCCTGGTCTCACTGAAAACCAGTGTCTCTGAATGTGTTTATCACATTCAGAGGCATAAAGCTGAGCTGAGACCATTTTGGCCTTAAATAAAAATGTATTTAGGTTAAGACTTTTTTTATAATTGCAAACTGTTTTTTTATGTGCCAAATAAATTATTTTTCATTTTTCATTTTTCATTTCATTTTGGAGTAGCGTGGCTTTCTTTCTTCTTTATTTGCGTGATAATAAGAGACACCAACACGTATTTGCCGAATCTCGTAAATCGCGTTCTAATCGCATTTCACATTATTTAACAATGCACCAAAATGAGGAACTAAACGTTACAAACCGGATTTTCTGTCACCTTCTTTCTGTATACACCATCCATGACATTCATCACTTCACATCACAACTTCACTCACTTTCATACTTGCCTTCGACCTGCCTGGCTTTGTAACTTGTAGTAGAAGTTACAAAGTAACACATGGCAGTATGGGCATAGATTCCTTAGTCTTTCTCTTTGGGAAGAAACAAAAATAAACACTCGCTTTCACTGTCATATTGTCAATTAGGTCTACTTTGAAAATCGAAGTTCGAAGTTACGTTAGCTCTATCTCTGTCACTCGTCATTCGAGACTACATCAAAAGAAAGAAATGGAGCTAACGTAACTTCGAACTTCGATTTTCAAAGTAGGGGCTCTGTCACTGCGTGTATTCTTACGTCAAATTTGTATCGTATGTATTGTTTTGTTTGTTTGTTTTCTGTATTAAAATGTACGCTGAGAGGCCGAGTTTGTTTGATGGTCTTATAAATATTCGTTATTAGATAGGGTCTTGTGCTATCTGCGTATGCTATAATTTGAGGCTACTCGAGTGAAGACTATCAGAAACATGTCCGTAGATCTAAACGTAGTAAAGTGTGAAGTGAAGGTGGAACGTGAGGAGCACGAGGACGTGGAGGAGTGTTTGGAGTGGGAGGTGCCCTTGCTGACCCACGAAGAGAAGTGCGGGATGTTCCTTGAGTGGGAGCACCGTCTGCCACAGGACACTACCGCTCCGCCTGAAAGTAAGTAGATGCCGCTGCCTCCAGCCAAAACATATATTAAAATTAAAGACTTCGCTCTTCCGGATTGGGTGCAGGTACAAGAGTGCGTAATTAGTAAAATCTCGACATGACAATTGTATTTTTTTTACTAAATTATATGCGTAGTTAACTTTTTATTGGAAACTGAAACTGAATCCATAAGATTGTAAGCAATTTGATATCTGCTTTCTAATACACTTATATTCTACTTACATGCTTCACTTAATCTACTTCACTAAGACCCCTTGTACTTAAAATCTAATACATTTAAATAAGCAATTCTTGTATTGTCATGAAATATAGTATGCAGGGGGTTTGGGGGCGATAAATTGATCTAGCTACACTTAGGTAGAAATCTGAGTCAATATTTGCCTATGTCCATTATTTATATTGATGCAAACATGTCTTGTAATTGTTTATGTGCAATAAAGAGTTTACATACATACATACATACAATATTGGCACCTTAGCTGAATGTGAATATGTTGATGATAATTAAAGGTATTTTTAAATGTTAAACAGACAAATACTCCTTGAAATTTGCTACAAATCCACATTTTTTTTTTTTTTTTTTTTTTTTTGTATGTTCTTTTGCAATACTGTCTTAGAGACATTCAGCAAATGGTCATGAAGGTGCGCATTGACTTGAAGGCTGACAGTCCAATGACGTGTGCCCTATATGTTGTTGTCCGTTATAGATCTCTGGGAGCTTTTCTTTTCAATCTTGAGAATTTCGAATTACTTTGCATCAACTGCATTGCAAGTATGTTTGGGTGATTATGTATTCTTCTCTTGTAGGATTTCATTGTGTGACTTATCTCTTCTATAACTGTTCTGATTTTTAGGTCATGGTGTAACTGTTTATTTGTAACAAACCAAGGAGCGTTAGTTATCATTCGGAGAATCTTTGACTGGAATCTTTGTAGTATCTCTATGTTTGAGGTTGATGCGGTTCCCCATAACTGAACACCATACGTCCATATAGGCTTTAGGATGGATTTGTACAAGAGCATTTTGTTTTCCAAGGACAGCTGGGACTTTCTCTCAAAGAGCCAATACATTTTTCTAAGTTGCATGCTTAGAGCTTTTGGTTTCGTGAAAATGTGTTTTTTCCACACTAGGCGACGATCTAGGTACAATCCAAGATATTTGGCTTCATTTGCTTGAGGAATTTGTGCTCCATTGAGTGTTACTGGAGGACAGGTAGCACGTCTAGTGGTAAAGGTTACCTGTACTGACTTGGTCTCATTTGCTTTTATACGCCAGGTTTTCAGCCAATTTGTTATTTTATCTAAACACTCTTGAAGAATGGTGCTTGCTTGTGTTGGATTTTCATGGGTTGCTAAAGCTGCCGTATCATCCGCGAAGGTGCCGATTATGGCCCCTTCCGAAAGAGGTAAGTCAGCGGTAAATAGTAAGTACAGGATGGGGCCGAGAACACTGCCCTGGGGCACTCCAGCATGTATTTTATGCAGGGAGGAGACTTCTTCTCCTTGCTTTACAAAGAAATGTCTATCCGCAAGGTAGGACTTAAGGAAGATGTAGTAATTTGAAGGAAGCTGTGTTTTTACTTTATACAATAAGCCTTCGTGCCAAACTCTGTCGAATGCCTGTGATATATCAAGAAAGACGGCGCAACAATATTCTTTCTTTTCAAAGGTCTTGTGTATTTGCTCTACAAGTCGGTGGACCTGTTCTATGGTGCCATGTTTTTCTCTGAACCCGAATTGGTGATCTGGTATAATTTGAGTTTTGGCTAGTACAGAATGTAGACGTTTTAGAAAAAGGCTTTCCATAACTTTGGATGTGATTGGCAGCAGGCTAATCGGTCGATACGACGATACTTCCTCGGGGGGTTTTCCAGGCTTAGGTATCATTATTATTTGCGCCACTTTCCATTGTTGCGGGAAGATACCTCTCACAAGAATGCAGTTGAATATTTGCGTTAGAAAAGTGATTGCTATATTAGGTAGTTCTTGTAAAATTTTGGCCGTAATCAAGTCGTATCCTGGTGCTTTCTTTTGTTTTAGCTTTTTTATGGCTGTTGAGACTTCGTTTTTGGTGAACTTTTCGATCGGTAAATCCATTTGGTTGGGTTCCATGAGACGATTTAAGATTTCTTCAGTATTTGATACAGATGCGTTAGGTACAAAAACTTCGTCTAAATGGGAAGCAAAGGCCACGCCTTTTTCCTTGTCATTATTAGCCCAGGTTCCATTCTTATTGCGAATTGGTGCTTTCGAAGGTATCGGTCTTTTAAGTTTTTTTGTAGCTTTCCACAAGGAATAGTCGCTAGCTGATGTAGCACCTAATTTTTTTAAATAATATTGGAAGTTTTCATTTCTTTCACATTGTAATTTTTGTTTTAGCTTTGCTGCTAAGTTATTAAATTTTCTTTTGTCTTCGGGGTATCTACTAGTTTGCCACTGTTTACGGGCCCTTCGTTTCTCGGCCAGTAATTCCCTCACAGTTAATGAGTAGACCAGTGTATCTCTTTTTTCAATAGCTGGTGTGCTTTCCCAAGCAGCATTTTGGACACATTTATTGAAGTGTTCTACCGCAAACATAATCTCGTCTTCAGATTTAAGGGGGAGTTTAGTGTCCAAGGAGGATTCCACGAGAAAGCGAAACAGGTTCCAGTTCGTTTTTTGATTGTGAAGCGTGGCTGGTGGTTTTACTGGTATGAATTTATGTCGAACTTCTACTAGTACAACACTATGGTCAGATGATAAATCATGAGAGGAAGAACAGGTAATATTGTTCACTGGGATTCCTTTAACAATGCAGAAATCCACTAGGTCTGGGATTTTCCTAGGATCTGTAGGCCAATAAGTAGGTTCACCGCTGGACACTGCATGTAGATGTAGATCTCTGAGAGCTGCTTGCAGTTGTCTACCTTTCGGAGTTGTCAACCGCGAGCCCCAACTGGAGTTCTTGGAGTTGTAGTCTCCGCCTGCTATGAATCTTGGGCCCTGAGTTTCGAAGAAGCGTATGTAATCTTCTTTCTTCATTGCATGTTTAGGCGGTGAGTATAAAGCGGTTATCTTCAATTGGCCCCGACGATCTTCTATAACTAAACTTGTGGCTTGTATTTCCGGAGTTATGTAGGATTCAGCTTTGTGATGTCTAATATTAGTGCGGATAAGTATTGCAGATCCTCCATGAGCAGTTCCGTCGGGATGCATTGTGTGGTAAAACGAGAAATTGGGTAATTTGAAATAATTCTTTATAGTGAAATGCGTTTCAGAGACCAGTAGGATATCTATTTTGTTTAATTCTACGAAAGACTTAACTTCGAGAACATGTTGTGAGAGCCCATTGGCATTCCAAAGGGCTATTTTAAGTAAATCGAATTTGTCATTTTGGTCATGAGTTCCATAAGGAGGTTTGTCATTACACTCATTTGCTGCATCAGTTGTCTCATAGCATTCATCATTTCTTTCATCTCACTATAATTTGTCTGTAAATTATTATTATCTGCATTTTGGTTGCCTAATGCAGAAGATGGGGCTGTCGTTGGATTCTCGGATAGTAACGCCTGTTTGTATGACATTTTATTACTATTGCCTAGCCCATTATTTGGGTCTGGATTTGACCTCCCTGCTTGGTAGCTGATGTGAGGCTTAAGTTGAGGGCCTTCTTCATGGTTGTTGTTGCTCACCTTAGATGTTTGCCTATATTTTGGTGGCTGAGTAGGGTACTTAATTTTTTGAAGCTCCTTATACACAGAGCACCCTTTGTAATTTGCTGGGTGGTTTCCATCACAGAGGATGCATTTGACGGAGTCTGACCTCTCTTTACGTGCACAGTCGGCCGATGCGTGGTCTCCGGCGCATTTAATACATTTTGGCTTCCTGAAGCAAAATTTTTTTGTGTGTCCGTATTGTTGGCAGTTGCTGCACTGTGGTATTTCTTTTTTGGGTCTTGGCGGTTCGATTGTTATTTTACAGTGTAGCAGGGCCTTGATATCGTATATAAGTTTATTATTACTATTTGGTTCTATTTCTACGAAAAATATTGGCAGGGGTTTTTTGGTAGACCTTTGTTTAACATTCCAGATATTAGTCACTTTGTGGCCACGCCCTTCTAAATCGGTTTTAATTTCGCCTAAGTCGGATGATGGGTGGAGGTTTTTGATCACAACTCTAAAGGACCTTTCTTGTTTTGACTTGTAAGTATAGAACTCCGTTTCTCTCTCTTGGAGACTTTTAACTATCTTTGTGTATAGTTCTGAAGTATAGGGTTGTATTCTGACTTGTTCCTCCCGTAATACTTTGACAGTGTAATTTCCTTCTGCAACTTCATCCAGCATTTTTAATAGAGGTTTGATGTTACAAACTTTATCCACATAAATAGGTGGCGACTTAGCAGGTTTCTCTACGGCCATTTTATCTTCTTGAGGCACATCATCAAGTTCAGAAAATCTGTTGGAGATTGGTACAGCTTGGCCGAGCCAGTAGGTGTTTAATTTCTGTTGTTTTTGAGCAACATTCTTTCCTGGGCTTTCGCGTAGTCTTTTTCTTACTAATGTGAAGTCATCTGCTTCAGTATCATCTGGGTTTATTTGAGATTGTGCTTGCTCCTCAAGATTACATAAAGATTGGGATCTCGTTCTGTTAAACAAGGATGGATGGAAGATTTGCTGAGTAAGTATTTTGTTTGCTGGTTTTTCAGCTTGAGAAGAATGTTTTGATGTTGTTGGATCCATTGCTATTTCCCCTGACTAATATTTGGGGTATTTATATTTATTTTACTGGCAACACTATTGGATAGAAAGTTATGGAGGGTAGAAAGTTGATTCCATAATTATGTGGGTAGGTGAATTTATCACAGATATTAATAGTGTCACTAGGGTATTGTTAGGCACTCTTTTTTACACTGTTCGGTAAAATTATAGATATATAACACAAGCACACGAAAGTCAAATGGTATAGTTCACTTTTTTATAATTTTTAGATAGAAACGAGTAGATTTATGGTAAGGATAGTTGAAAAAATCGAGAGCACTTGTGCACACTTTTGACATTTGACATCTCCACATACCAAACGATTTATCTGTCATTTACAGTTTTTATGTAATATTAGCGTAAAAACTGTTAAATTTATCTTTGCTGATTTGTCTAATATTTTAATCCTCTTTATGGCAACCCCAAACAAGGACCCTGAAAATTAGTAGAAAATTATTGAAATCAGCCATTCTTTGGTGGTAGTTATTGGCAACATTAGTTTGGTGCACCAAATTAACCATAAAAAATGTTTGTTGGATCCTTTTTGTAGCGGATTAAAATGCAATAACTAGAAAACTACATCCCTGCTTCAGGCAGTTGATGCCTCATTTTAAAGAGGATGGAATTCCCTATTTTAAATAGTTTTCTTATTGGTTGCTACAGAGAAACCTAAATGACTAGTAAAATAATAATAATATTTTTTTTACAGTTTTTGGTTCAAAATTACTAAACAACTATAAATGACAAGAAAATCATTTGTTCAGCAGTTTTGTAGCGAACTTCAAGGAGTACCATTCTGTATTAAGCATTTGATAAATTTAAAATCTCCCGACTCAAAACAATCTGTAAAGAAAAACCTCTAAAAAGTAAAAAATAATAAGTATTGGCCCTATAAGTTTAATTATATTAGGTATTAATATTTTGATTCAAGCGTCTCCACGTCAGGGACCGCTAAGTAGCTGGGGTATTTTATATTATTTAGTTTACTTAGCGGTCTGCTGCAGTCCATGGCAGGGGATTTTAAATTGATTTTTTTATTTCACACTTTTTAAACTTTTACAAATCAACAATATGACTATAGCTAGCAATGTCTCTTTAAAGACATGAAATTAATAATAGGGGGTTAATTACTAATAAATAAAAAGAGGGGTGTTAGTTTATAACGTGTATCTCTGTCTATGTATCTGAGTGTCTGTGACATCGTACCTCCCAAATGGATGAACCGATTTGGATGCGATTTTTTTTATTCCACGACTAAGTAGACTTAATTAGTTCCTGAGATACAGACGACTAAAGTGTTTATACCAACTAAAAATCATTTAAGACAGCACCAAATATATTTAAATAGAAAATTAGTTAATACAGTCAAGTGGTTTTTTGAGATAGTTTTTTGTGATTGTACACTGAGCATGGTGCGACATGCTCTTGCCCGGTTTTTGGGATATAGAGCTTTTAGGGGTTAAAAGACCCTGATATAACAGCGACACCTACTTTCAGAGCTGATATCACTTATACGGCTCAACCAATTTTCATAGAATATTGCTAAGAACCATCCCGATTAATGTAGGCATTATTAAAAAACAACCTTCGTCCAAATCCATTCAGCCGTTTGCTACGATGCCCTAAACAGACACTCAGACATGTAGCCGTAAAGACACAGGTTATAAACTTTGAAGACCCCTCTTCTTAACCCCCAAGGCAAAGAAGAGGGGTGTAATAAGTTTCACGTGTAAGTGTGTGTGTGTGTATCTGCTGTGGCAACGTAGCTCTTAAACGGATGAACCGATTCGGATGCGTTTTTTTAAATTTGAATTATTATTATTATTATTATTATTATTATTATTTATTATAATACACTAGCAGCTCTTCGAGCTGATGCGTGTATATCACTGCACTTGTGTCTATAAGGTTTTTAAAAACTTATCAAGTCTATTTTTAAAGGAGTTCACTGAGGGTGCACTAATAACAGCTTCTGGTAAAGTGTTCCACAGTTTCACCACGCGATTTGACAAGAAGTGTCTCCTAGGGTTGCTAGCACACAGAGGCTTGACTAGTTTCATGGAGTGCCTTCTTAACCTTGTGTCCTGGCTTAACGTGTATATGTTTTCCAGATTAGCGATGTTATAGTGTCCATTCAATATTTTATATGTCTCGATAAGATCCCCTCGTTTTCTTCTTTCCTCCAATGTTGTCAATTTTAGTTCCAATAGGCGTTCATCATAGGGTCTATCTTTCAATGCGGCGACCATTTTAGTTGCTCTTCGCTGAACTTTCTCCAGTAATTCAATATCCTTCTTAAAATAGGGGCACCATATTTGAAAGGCATACTCGAGTAAAGGGCGAATGTAAGCTTTATACATCTTTACAAACAAGTCCTTAGTGATGACATGGAATGCTTTTCTGATCATATACAACATGGAGTTGGCCTTCTTAGTCACGTTTGCAATGTGTGTGTCCCACTTAAGGTTCTGAGTGATGGTGACGCCAAGATCTTTTTGTGTGTCAACAACTTGAAGTGGAACGGAGTCAATAGTATAATTGAGCTTAGGGTTTGTTTTTCCTATGTGTAGGACAGTGCACTTGGCAGCATTAAGAGAGATCAGCCAATCCTTAGTCCACTGCATAATGCAATCTAAATCATTCTGAATAATGTTATGAGTAATTAAAGGGTTACCCATTACTTTGGTGTCGTCAGCAAATAATGAGAGGTCCGACTGTATAACACTCTTCAGATCAGTTATAAAGATGCCGAACAGAATTGGTCCGAGTACTGACCCTTGCGGAACCCCACTGTGGACATCGTAAGCATCAGATAAAGTTTCACCCACTCTAACTTTAAATTTTCTATTGGATAGGAAGTCCGAAATCCAATCTAGGAGTTGACCCCGGATCCCAAAATGTTCCAATTTGGCAATGAGCCTCTTAATGGGTACACGATCAAATGTCATCCTCGCGTAAAATAAAAAACATGAAAGCGTCTGATTTGGGATTTTCTAACAATGAAAATCGTATTTTTATCAACGATCACCTTTCAGGGTTTAATAAATACCTGCTCAAGCAGGCACAGATCAGAAGAACGCAAAGGCAATATAAATACTGCTGGGTGAGGAATTGCACTGTTAAAGTACGAAAAACGGATACTTCTCCTATACTTTACATCACTTCCGAGGATGCGTTAAACAAGATTACATAAGTATCACTCATGTCATTTTCTTGGATTATGTTTTTCTCAATGTTTTAGCTTGCTCGTCGATGAATATTATTTACTTACTGTTTCACTGCGGAATCGCCTCACTAAACTTTGATATTATTTTTACACTATTTTTACAATTAATTAATCTATACAACTTTCATTCCCTTTTCGTCTGTCCAACAACAGTCCGACAACATATACCACTTACTTTATTTATTAATAATATGCGACTCACAATAATAATAGATAATTACAGGAATTTCAATGGCGATTAAAATTTACTATCAAAACACCCGAGGACTCCGAACAAAGTGCAGCGACTTCCTTCGTAATGTATTGCAGTCGGACTACGATCTTATTTGTATCTCAGAAACATGGTTAGTGCCAGGCATCTTCGATTCGGAACTTTTTGACGCGCGATACAATGTTTACAGAGTCGATCGTAATTGCGAAGTTATGGGGGTAAGCCGGGGCGGCGGCACGCTGATGGCGGTGCGCCGCAATCTGAGGGTAGACCTGCGCGGGGCGCGCGCGCTCCCGGCTCTGCTCGACGCTGACGTCACCGCGGTCGACCTTATCATTTCTCGAGGCGCAATTGCAACGAAGCTTAGATTATTTACGTGTTATTTTCCTCAAAGTAAACATCAGCAACAGTCACAGTTAATATTTTTTGACTATTTGTCCAACCTTTATAATGATTTCCCGGACGATTTATTTTTGGTTCTGGGTGATTTTAACATAGGTGAGGCTGTTTGGATACCTTGTCACACAAGCTGTAAAGGTTATACCATTGCTAACCCAACTTTTAATTCACTCACTAGCCAATTGTCTTCGTTCTTGCATTTCTCAAACTGGTTGCAGTATAACCACTTGCCTAATAAAAACGACCGGCAGCTCGATCTAGTCCTCTCGAACTTTAATTTGGGGCTATCTGCCGCTGATCCACTGGTGCCCGTAGACGCTCACCACCCCGTGTTCTGCGTGTTTGCCGACACCGGCGCGAGTGATCGTCCTCTGAAGCAAGCTCCGCGCGTGGCTAGACGCTTTTTCGCCGCAGATTACAAATTAATTAATGCCGAACTGGAACGTATAAATTGGGAACCGCTTTTAAAAATAAATAATATAAGCGACGCGGTAGATTTTTTTTATAGTAAAATTGATATGATAATTAACGACTTTATTCCGTTTACGACAATTCGTAGTGACACCAGCTACCCAGTTTGGTATTCGCGCCCGTTGATAAGGCTAATTAAAAAAAAAAAAAAAGCTCATAGTAAATGGAAGATGTACGGCAGACTATCGGATTATAACACTTTTTCTAATCTGCGTGCCTTAGCGAAAAAAAAGGTGGATTCGTGTTACAATCTATTCATTTTACGATGCGAAAATAATATTAAACACAACCCCAAAGCCTTCTGGTCCTTTATAAAATCTAAAAAATCTAATAGCAGCATCCCTGACTCCTTCTACTACAACGACGTGGTGGCTTGTGAAGGGCACGATATAGCAAATATGTTCAATACTTTTTTTCAGTCTGTATTTGTACAGCATGACGCATCATCTTCTGTGACACACCCATCATCTCCTACTGACCAGGACTTCTCATCTACCGTCAATGTCATCAGTAATATTGTAATCTGCTCTCAGTTAGTGGAAAGGTCCCTAAAATCGCTAGATGACTCGAAAGGTAGTGGTCCGGATGGAATCCACCCGGTTTTCTTGAAGCGTTGTAGTGTAGCTTTAGCATTTCCTATGTCTGTGTTGTTTTCACTTTCTTTAAATACGGGTATAATGCCGAAAGTTTGGAAGCGCTCTTTAGTTGTTCCCATCTTCAAAAAAGGTGACAAGCACGACATACAAAATTATCGCGGAATCTCTATATTGTCTACTATACCTAAGTTGTTTGAAAAAATTATCTACGACACTCTTTATAAATTAGTTAGACCTGCACTTACAACGAGGCAACACGGTTTCTTTAGTAGGCGGTCAGTTGAGTCTAACCTTTCGGAATTTCTCGATACCGTTCTGAAGGCTATGGACAAGGGGATTCAGGTTGATGCTGTCTACACGGACTATTCTAAGGCCTTCGATAAAATTTCTCATTCGATATTAGTGCAAAAGCTAAAAACATTCGGCATACACGGTGATCTGCTTAGATGGTTAACGTCCTATCTGCGAGATAGATCCCAAGCTGTTTCCGTCAAAGGTCATACATCAAGCTTTATTCCCGTACCATCCGGCGTGCCACAAGGGTCCCACATTGGACCCTTACTGTTTAATATCTTTATTAACGATGTGGTCAACTGTTTTCATCACTCCAATATCTTACTTTTTGCCGATGATTCAAAAATTTATACGTCGGTAACGTCCATAGGCGATTGTATTAATTTGCAGGATGATCTTAACAGATTGGATCAGTACTGTCTTAATAATGGTCTTGTACTTAATATTGGCAAATGTTTATCTATTTCATTCTCTCGTAAACGCAACCCAATACTTTTCGACTACACAATTAGGAATGAATCACTTAATAGGGTTACGGAGGTTAGAGATCTAGGTGTTTACATTGATAGTGAAATCCAACTTGTGTCTCACATCGACAAAATTACCTCAAAGGCTTATAGGATGCTTGGCTTCATATTTAGGCAAAGTAAAGATTTTAAAGACCCTTGTACCTTGGTACTGTTGTACAATGCTTACGTACGATCACATTTGGAGTACGCGTCCGTTGTTTGGAGTCCTCATTACTCTGTACACATCGAGTCAATCGAGAAAATACAGAATAAGTTCATCAGGTGGTTGAAATATAAATTTAAATCGTTTAATATTGATAACTTTGTGAGTCTGCAACTCCGCCGTGAACATAAGGATCAAGTGTTTTTATACAAGGTACTTAATGATTCTATTGAGTCGCAATACCTCACGAACAACATTTACTTTAGATGTCCTAATTTTCGATCTCGGAATAATAATTTATATTCTGTTCCTTTCTGTCGCACCAAATATGCCAAAAATTCCTATCTCATCAGAGCATGCTCAACCTACAACATCAAATATTCGCACATTGACCCCTTTAGCTTGCGCTTTGGGCAATTTATTTCCGCAGTGAAAACAGTTAAAACAGAAAACGGTAGCTAGTAATTAGTGTTTTGGTTTTTGTGTTATTTTTATTTTATTTTTTCTCCTCTTCCAAATTTACTTGCTTTCTCCTTCCATTCGTTAATGTTATTTTAAAATAAGTTTCTACTTTTCACGCTTTTATCTCCTCTGAGCATAAATTGTGTTATCTAGTAGTGAAAACTGTTTTGGCTCATGTATTATCCATATTATTTTATATTTTTTGTAATATTTAAGCTGTTTGTTTTCCAATAAATAAATAAATAAATAAATAAATAAATAAATGCCTTCTCATAATCTAAGTAAATGACGTCTGTAGGCTGGCGATTATCCCAACTTTGTGTCCATTTATCAAGGCACATGACAAGATTAGTAACTGTGGATCTTTTAGGTATGAACCCATGCTGTTCTTCGATTATAATGTTTTCTTTGTTTATGAAACTTCTTAGTTCGGTTACTATAATTTTTTCCATGGTTTTGCAAACTATACTTGTAAGACTAATGGGGCGATAGTTAGCAGCAACAAGTTTATCTCCTTTTTTATATATAGGGGTAACATGAGCTTCCTTCCAATCTTGTGGTAACTTCCCACTCTTAAGAGATAAATTCATTAGATACGCTAGGTCATGATTTAGCACACTATCACACTGTTTTAAAAATAAAGACGGCAGAGAATCTGGTCCCATAGAAGTAGAGTCACTGAAGGTTAACAACGCCTTAGACACATTATCTGGTGTAAAGATTAATGACTCTATAGAACTCTTTATACGTGGCATCTGAACATCGGGAATAATTGCACGTGCTGGTTCACGAACAAAGGATTTCTCAAATTGGTATGCAAACATTTCAGCTACATTTTTCGGGTCATTGGTTACGTTTCCACTATCACTTGTGTTGTAACTTTTTTGTACTTATGATTTTTGGCAAATTATTCACATATTTTAAGGTCAAATCAGTTTCACCATTGTCGATTCGCTGCTGAAGCTCTTCACGCAATTTTCTCAAGTAGTCACGCTGATAGGGTGTTTGATCGTTTTTAGCCGTCACTTTATTCGGCAGTTTGCTATTATTTTTCAGGACTTTTAGGGCTGCTTTCCTATTGGAGAATATTATCTTTAGCGGGCGAGGGATGGAGTCAGTTCTGGGTTTGCCTAAACGGATTACTGTCAATGGTGTCTCGGCATCCGGCACACCTGACAAGGCTGCTTGAACCTGCGTTATATCATGTTTAATACGTACCTCTTTGTCCCGTACATCGTCGCCAGTGAACAACGGAGACTCACATATGCCGAACATAATTACATTCGCACTACGCTTCTTCCTTTCAGCTAGCTCTGCTAAGACACATTCCACGTTTGTACCTTCGTTTTGTTTGTTCTTCAGGGCTTCAATTTCAGATTTCAGCTGGGTAACCATCTTCCTTAGTGCCGGCAGTTGACGCACTCCTAGTTCGCATTCAGGACACAAATATTTTAGAGTAGGAGACTGCAGCACTACCACTCTCAACTCTGTAGCTAACAACCCACTACACTTAGCACATATGAATCTTTCACATCCATGACACTTGATTTTTGGGTTTCTGTCATCCACTTTCGGTATCTCCTTGTCACATTTTAGACAGATAGGCATTTTAGACACAACCAGTACTAAAGCACTTAGATTGAGGCTATATTTTTTTATGTATGACAATTACGACTTTATTTATAAAGACTTTCGTAAGATAACACTTCCACAATGGATTTGTATTATAAGGAACACAACACTCCCAATAGACTACAAAATAACGACACTTAAGTATTTTTAATGCAAAACCCCCAAAAACATTCCTAGAATGCCGTTCTTTTACCGGTGTTTCTTACCTAGGTTTAATGTAAATCAGTTCGGCCGCTTAAGAGATATCAGCTCTGAAGGAAGAGGTCACCATTATATCGGGGGTTTTTGTCTATGTCATAGTTATATTTATACTATGTAGTGATGTAATGTGTTCTTTGTTTCAGCTAGTCAAGCAGAATCGTCTGTCAAGAAGGGACTAAGCATTTCTGGAACGAGTACCTACGTAGAGCAGGCAGCGTCCCAGGCCTCTGATCCGCCTAAATGTCAGCCCAGCCAGCAATGGGGCTTTAAATCGATCTTGGAACAAAGACTCACGAGTCATCAACATGGAACTCAGAAAAATAAATTGTTTACTGACCACATTTACACAACGGCAGCTTATTTAGGTATTTATTCAATTCAGATTACTTTTTCACTCTTCATGCTCTAAAATGGCCCATAACTGGGTCACTGGAGTATTGTGATTCATAATGATCGCAGTTTACTTAAACGGTTTTTATTTCAGGGTTTTTATGAAACAAACCTAATCTAACCTCATTTACCAGCTAGTTGTTTTAAAAATCCTGTTTTTTTTTTTTTTTTTTAATTGTTTACTAAAACTTTGTAATTATTATGGTCCAAAGACGGCTGAAATAAATGATTTTGATTTGATTTGATTTGATTATTAGGGTTCCGCACCTAAACAGGGAAAAGGGGAACTCTTATAGGATCACTTTGTTTTCCGTCCGTCCGTCTGTCAAGACCCTTTATATCCAATACTCAAGTCTAGTGACCCTTGGAGATGTGAAAAGATCAAACTTCTAAGCCAACGCAATCAAAAGATACAGCCGTTTATCCCGTAAATTTTCGAAACTCGCAAGGGAATCTAAACCTACTGGGTACCTACTTCCCGTAAACTCAGAATCTTTAAATTTGGTACGAAGCAACGTCTCATAGCACAGATAAAGCTGAAAGTGCCAAAAGCTGGTTAGTTTAGGGTTGTATTATAACAATTTTTTTTTTTAATTTAAGCTGAAACGGCATTAGTATAAACGAACATTCGGAGAAACGATTCATTAGGACAATTGACGATTAGGGATTCAATAGGCGACCTTTTTTGTCTCTATGATGAGTAGAGAGTAAAAAGATAGCAATTTTAGAAGTGAAAAGTAGTGTTCCGGGACGGAGTCCTGGGCAACAGCTAGTAGGCTATAATATTTAAATCCAAAGAATGAGACACTGGTTAATTGTTTTTTTCTACTAGCGTACTATAAGCCTAACCGAAGCATGAAAACAGTTCTATAATGAACGTTGCCATGGTAATAACAGTTCTTTTATAAGTATTATAGCATTGTATTACCAAGGTAACGCGCATGAACAATGTCAGTGATGGTGTTTGGCGATCAAATGACATATTAATGTGTATCTTAGACTTATCTATAGTATACAAAAACATTCCTATAATATTTTGACACTTTGCATTGCGATGTATTACAAAATATCAAAATATTGTAGGAATATTTTTGATCCTAGCAAATTGATTTTTTATTGTGGCTTCTTTACCCAAGCGACATTGATACTAGCCGACTTTAATAACCTAAACTAAGGTGTTCTTTGTTTTAGCAAATCAGGCGGAATCCTTTGTCAAGAAGGAGCCGAGCATTTCTGAGACGAGTACCTGTGCAGAGCACGCAGCGCCCCAGGCCTCAGACGCGCCAGAACCTCTGCCGGGAGAACTTTTTAATCACCCCGCCCCCATCGTCGATTTCAAATCTATTTTGGAACAAAGACTCACTGGTCACCTACGCAGTCGTGAGAAAAGTGATTTAAAAATCACGCGTGAGCTCACTGGAAAGAAGGGCAAGACCAAGCGTGTTCGCAAAGGTCGGGGTCGTGAGAAGCCTTTTAAGTGCGACGTCTGCTCGATGGGGTTCACAGACATCATTACTGTGAACAAGCACAAACGGTGCCACACGGGAGATAAACCCTACGAGTGTGATATCTGCTCGAAGCAATTTTCGCAGAAGGGCGATTTGGATAAGCACAGCCGTATTCACACGGGGGTCAAGCCTTTTGAGTGCGATGTGTGCTCGAGGCAGTTCACGGAAAAGGGCACTTTAAATAGGCACATGCGTATCCACACGGGGGAGAAGCCTTTTAAGTGCGATTTCTGCTCGAAACTGTTTAGGCATAAGGGCCACTTGGACACACACAGGCGTCTCCACACGGGAGAAAAACCATACGGCTGCGATGTCTGTTCTAAACATTTTACGCAAAAAAGTAGCTTGGACAAGCACATGCGTCATCACACGGGAGACAAACCGTTTGAGTGCGATGTCTGTTATAAAAACTTCACAGATAAAAGCGCTCTGACCTGGCACAAGCGGATTCACACAGGGGAGAAACCTTTTGAGTGTAATGTCTGTTCAAAGCAGTTCACAAAAAAAAACCATTTGAACACGCACCAGCGTCTTCATACAGGAGATCGACCTTACGCGTGCGATATATGCTCTAAGCAATTTGCGCAAAAAAGTGTTTTAGTCATACACATGCGTGTTCATACGGGGGACAAACCTTTTGAGTGCGATATCTGCACGAAGCAGTTCAAAGCAAAGGGCAGTTTGAAGAACCACTACCGTGTGCACACTGGGGATAGGCCCTTTGAGTGCGATCTCTGCTCAAAGCGGTTCAGGCATAAGAACAATTTGGACGCGCACAAGCGAATTCACACAGGGATAAAACCTTTCGAGTGCGATGTCTGCTTAAAGAGGTTTACAGAAAAGTACACTCTAAACTGGCACAAGCGTATTCACTCGGAGGAGAGACCGTCTGAGTGCAATGTCTGCTCGAAGCGATTCAGGCAAAATGGCGACTTGTCGAAGCACATGCGCGTACACACAGGTCTTAAACCTTTCGGGTGCGATGTCTGTTCGAAACAGTTTGGGAAAAATAGCGATTTAGTGAGACACAAGCGTATTCACACAGGGGAGAAGCCTTTTGAGTGCGATGTCTGCTCGAAACGGTTCAGGGATAGGAGGAAGTTGGTCGACCACAAACGTGTCCACACGGGGGAATGAGTGTGAAATTTGCTCAAATATTTTATCATGTGTTTCCACACGGAGTTCTAAATTTTCAAGTGTAATGTCTACTGTAAGCAGTTCACAGTAAAAGCACTTTGAACTACTCCAATTTTACCAACGCGAGGGAGTAACGGAATAAACCTGGAAAGCAGTTTGGCAATGACAGACCAACAGGCCAACGTAAGGGTTCCTTATTTAACTACAAATCTCTGAAACCTGACTTTTATAGCCAATTTAAGTATAATAAAATAAATCAGTAAATTTAAAATATAGTAAAAAAAAAGATACAAATGATTATTTAGTAAAGAAAGAATTACCCCCTCTTATTTATAAACGCACAATATAAATATATAAGTATGCTTAAAGTATCCTTTATCTTAAGTCTGTCAGTGGGACATTTGAATTTGATAGTAAGAGACAAAAAATAAGTTTACTAAATAAAATAGGTAAAAGGGTTCGTTTATGAATAAGGGGTTAACTTAAATCTACTTATCGCTGCTTAAATGCTAAAGCGCCTCAAAACAAAAACTGACATAGTTTGATTTAAAACTTAAAGTATATAGCATTCCGAATTTAAATGCAACACAAACACATTTTGATTTGAGGCCCTTTAGTATTTAGGCAACGTTATATCAATATAATTATGTAATCTTAAAACCTTGAAAAAGTTGGTTGATGTCTGAGATTATTATTTTGCATGCTAGGTACCTGTCTATCATGCTAGATTCTTTATTATACCTACTATATTAATATCAAATAAAGATTTTGATTATTAACCATTTGTCTTTTTGTTCCTGCGCGCCCTTGGTCGTGTGAACTCGTGTGGCGCCCTACCTCCTACTTTGAAAACCTAAGTTTGAAGTTACGTTATTTCCATCCCTTTCTCTCGATTAAGTCTCGATTGACGTGTCACAGGGATGGAGCTAACGTAACTTCGACCTTTGATTTTTAAAGTAGGGCCTAAGAATGCGAGGAGATACAGATGGTTCTCTATTGGATGGCATAAAATTATTTGTAATAATAGTGTTACGCATAATTGCTTTCGGCCGAAATAATGATGTGCATAATCATCTTTACGCATATATTATTACGCATAACATTAAAAAGAATAAATACAGTAAGCATAATTGCAAAAAGCCATAATAATTGATTGGCATCATTACAAAATGCATAACAGTAGGTATTGTCCTAAAAAATAGTAATCATGGTTTTTGATTTTAAATAAAATTCAATGTTTTTTTTTCATATCATAGAATAGCAAATTAAATATTCTTTGTTTTCATAGATATAAAAAAAATAACCTCGAAGGCTAAGGCGGGAGCTTGCTCCGCTTCGCTCCCGCCATAGCCTTCTAACCTAACCTATTCAAGTCGGTTCTGCCCAGAGAGGTCTTGCTCGCTCGCTTCGCTCGCTCGCTCACTCATATTTATATCATAACTATAGTATTTATCTTATAACCCAACTTTCAAAAAAATACACTGACCAAACAATATTCGTTGAAAAATAATTATATTGTTTGATAAGTTTGTGTAAGTAATGAAAAAATAAAATTATTTATTCATTTAGAAAACTAATATCATGGTTAATCACAGATATGACAAATAATTATTAGCCCAAACAATAATATGCATAATGTGTATTAGTCAAATACAAATTAGTCCAACTAATTTTATTCTAATAGCCTAATATGCTAAAAAAGGAGTATGCTAAAGTATTTTTATGCGACAGTACAATTATGCCAATACAAATTATACGAAAACAATTATGCGAAAAAATATTAGTCTAAAACACATTATGCGATCCAAGGGGATCCCGATACAGATACCTACTTATTAGCTTCTTAACCTATACCTTTCAAGGGCTCCAAATGAAACTCAATATTAATAACGGCAACAATATACGCTTGAAATATTCCTAGAATATTTAGTTGTATATTTTTATATTCACTCTAAAAGTAAATCATTAAGGGAGTATCTTACATACTTAGAACCATTACAATTCAGCGGAGTTTTAAAACCTATTTGCCCGTTTATTTATAGTACATTGCGCATCAAGGGTGCCGATTTTTACTGTTTATTTATAATAAGTTTCTAATTTTAACCTCTAAACCCAAAATCCAACTTAATTGGTACTTTTTGTCTCAAGGGATCACGGTATATTTCCGTCATGATTTCCTTAGAAAACCACAAACAGCCAGCTGGCGACATTCAAGTAAGGAGTTTACACGCATTTGAAAAATTGTCTTATAATGTTATCTAAATAGGAATTTCATTGCAATCTCGCTACATGTTACTTAAATACTTAACTAATGTTCTTAATAATCGATTTTAATAGTTTTTTTTGCATCAAAACTCGATTTTTTTACACTCCTTCATGCGGCTGTATAGCTACGTAAGTATTCCGTTCACGTTTCTGAACGAAACATTTGTATAATCTGGGGTGTGGGCAAAAAGCCAAAATTAAGAAATAAACGTTTGTCTTCATTTTACTTATTTGTACATTGACTAAATAAGTTTTTCTGCCCTATATATTTATTTATTTACTCGCAAACGTGAAGAAAAACATTGTATGTTTCACGGGCGGTACGGGAATTATGAACCTCGACTCAAAAAGGCTTCGGGACTTCGGGCTCGAGCCTCGATCCTCGATCGTAATTCCTTACTTACCGCCCTTAATACACAATGTATTATCACTTATATCTTTGACTTTTCATAAATACTCCATTGATGCAAACTTTGCCACGCCGTTCAGTAATATTGATGTTGGGATTTATAGTGCCCGGCCGATAGAAGTCAATCCTGCGGACCTAGCATGTTTTTTTTTTTCATCACACTTGCTCGTAAATAGTGTCCTAACATGCTAGAAAAATCGACCGTAAATCCAAAATAATACCCGCGGGCCTTTTTTTACCATTACGTACCTAACTAAAGTGCGTAATAGCTTTTTTTTTAAATATTATACGTGGACTCAAACTATCACAATACGTCAGGACCCCAATTCTTGTGCCATTCGATATGAAGTTTCATTCGAGATGAAATGTCAGTTGAATACTATTTCCTAACAATCTCGCATAATAAACTATTGATCTCATATGTCACTAGAATCGGACTCCGAACACGTTTGACATTATCTGTGGTAAGTCACAGACAATGATGTAGTCTGCCGCTAATAAGTTAAAAATATGATCTTTTGTCTGATTTTATTTCATTTCCTCGCAATTGTGATGAAAAACATTGTATGTTACACGGGTGGTAAAGGAAATACAAAGCTCGAGTCATTAAAGCCCTCAGCCTACGGCTTCGGGCTTCTAACAGACTCTCGTTTGTAATTCTTTCTTTACCACCCTTAATACACAATGTACTATTTTCTACTCCTGTACTTTTATTAGTCTTTTACATAGTCACGAACACTATTATAAGAACATAGATAATATGACTTCAGAAAAGTCTATAACTCTATTCCCCATAACAGCTCTCGGTGTCGTAAAGTCGCCCTAACGATACGCCACAGATTACTAAGTGTAGCCTGTTAATCATATTTTAACGATTGTGAAATAGGCACTATAAAACACCTAATGTTTTGAGAAATGATTTCAGTTATCTGATTGGTCGATTTTAAAATAGCTGTATTCTGATTGGTTGATACGAATTACAAAGTTTTTTTAAAAGATTTAAATTAGTTAAAGAGAAACACGTACCTAAAAGAACCTATCGTTCCGTTTGACAGTCGATGTGTATTGTGATTGGTGGATTTAATTTAGTGAAGTATTCTGATTGGTCAAATTAAAATGTTTTGGAATTGTAAATAATTCTTTTTTCCATTCCGTCAATTTAAAAACAAAGTAAACCATAGACACATATTTTGTCATTTTCTTGTTTCCCGCTCGTTTGTTGTTCTTTACTTCGTTCGTTCGTTTGTAAGTTTTTTCGCTTAATTTTGCATTTCATTTGAAACCTAGTCGTAGAAAAAGTATTGTATGCAACGGTGTATAACTAAGTCAAAAAACACTCGTGGCGCTTTCCTTTACGATGTTCGCCTTCGGCTCACATCGTAACTCACGCCACTCATATATTTTGACCTCTCTTATACAACTATTGCATAATAGTAGTTTATGCAATAGTTGTGTCAAACGGAACGATAGGTTCTTTTAGGTACGTGTTTCTCTTTAACTAATTTAAATCTTTTAAAAAAACTTTGTAATTCGTATCAACCAATCAGAATACAGCTATTTTAAAATCGACCAATCAGATAACTGAAATCATTTCTCAAAACATTAGGTGTTTTATAGTCCCTATTTCACAATCGTTAAAATATGATTAACAGGCTACACTTAGTAATCTGTGGCGTATCGTTAGGGCGACTTTACGACACCGAGAGCTGTTATGGGGAATAGAGTTATAGACTTTTCTGAAGTCATATTATATATGTTCTTATAATAGTGTTCGTGACTATGTAAAAGACTAATAAAAGTACAGGAGTAGAAAATAGTTATTTGTTCAACAAGAGAGCAAAGTTGGTTTTTGCTGCGAGTGATGATTTTGAATCCCGAGTAAGCGAAGGATTCTATTATTGAATCACGAGCGTAGCGAGTGATTCTAGGTTAGAATCCTGAGCGTAGCGAGGGATTCAAAGATACGAGACGTAAAAAACTTTGGTCTCGTGTGAGACATACAACTTTTCACCTCAGCAGCGAGAACAACACAGCGTGAAGCTGGTAGGGCCAACGCAGGTCTTCCGTTGTGACCATTTGGTGAATACACGACTAAATAACGACACGATCGCATATGCATCAATCACAAGCATTTTTGCAAAATACTAATAAAATAAAAAGTGGAAAAAATAAACATGAAACAGATAAAACCTGTCACTCAACTTGATAATGCCGTAGTGCAAACACAACTTTATACAGCTTTATGTAGTCTGTGGCTTTAAAAAAAACCTAACTAGGCCTTGTCTATGGCTATTGGCTATGGCGGACAAATTAACAAAAATTACATCGTCATTTACATTACATTACTTTTTTTTTTTAAGTACAATAATCCCGCTATTTTTGAAATGCGTTCTGAAACTGCCCCCGCGGTTTATGTCACGAAATTAAAGATTGTTAAAACGATAACAAAATTATGTAGATACATAACTTCTTATTTTTCATTAATTTTGTCTTCAAAACATTAAATAAAAAAAATGATTGTACCTACTGTATAAAATAGTTATAATAAACACATTTCAAAGTTTAACAGATAGTTTTATTTGCAATTTTACGGTTATGTGTGCATCCGAACGTGCGTTTCTTTTTGGGCCTACTATGTGTGGAATTTGAAAATCGAACTTCGAATCAAGTTGTTTCTATCTCTCGCTTTTTTCCTATCGAAGTGAAAGTGACAGAACAAAGTGAAGTTCAATTTTTTCGAATGTTGTGAGTAGCCCCAGCACTGCTCACGGCATTTAAAAAAAATAATTAAAAAGCTACTTTGCCTCTCGCTCGCAGCAAAATTGAATTTTGCTCACTGTTTTTAAGCAGCAAAACCTGCTTGTTTGAGCTGCTGAGGTGAAAAATATATGAGTGGCGTGAGTTACGATGTGAGCCGAAGGCGAACATCGTAAAGGAAAGCGCCACGAGTGTTTTTTGACTTAGTTATACACCGTTGCATACAATACTTTTTCTACGACTAGGTTTCAAATGAAATGCAAAATTAAGCGAAAAAACTTACAAACGAACGAACGAAGTAAAGAACAACAAACGAGCGGGAAACAAGGAAATGACAAAATATGTGTCTATGGTTTACTTTGTTTTTAAATTGACGGAATGGAAAAAAGAATTATTTACAATTCCAAAACATTTTAATTTGACCAATCAGAATACTTCACTAAATTAAATCCACCAATCACAATACACATCGACTGTCAAACGGAACGATAGGTTCTTTTAGGTACGTGTTTCTCTTTAACTAATTTAAATCTTTTAAAAAAACTTTGTAATTCGTATCAACCAATCAGAATACAGCTATTTTAAAATCGACCAATCAGATAAATGAAATCATTTCTCAAAACATTAGGTGTTTTATAGTCCCTATTTGACAATCGTTAAAATATGATTAACAGGCTACACTTAGTAATCTGTGGCGTATCGTTAGGGCGACTTTACGACACCGAGAGCTGTTATGGGGAATAGAGTTATAGACTTTTCTGAAGTCATATTATCTATGTTCTTATAATAGTGTTCGTGACTATGTAAAAGACTAATAAAAGTACAGTAAAAGTACAGGAGTAGGGTTAGTATCATTTTCTACTCCTGTACTTTTATTAGTCTTTTACATAGTCACGAACACTATTATAAGAACATAGATAATATGACTTCAGAAAAGTCTATAACTCTATTCCCCATAACAGCTCTCGGTGTCGTAAAGTCACCCTAACGATACGCCACAGATTACTAAGTGTAGCCTGTTAATCATATTTTAACGATTGTGAAATAGGGACTATAAAACACCTAATGTTTTGAGAAATGATTTCAGTTATCTGATTGGTCGATTTTAAAATAGCTGTATTCTGATTGGTTGATACGAATTACAAAGTTTTTTTAAAAGATTTAAATTAGTTAAAGAGAAACACGTACCTTAAAGAACCTATCGTTCCGTTTGACAGTCGATGTGTATTGTGATTGGTGGATTTAATTTAGTGAAGTATTCTGATTGGTCAAATTAAAATGTTTTGGAATTGTAAATAATTCTTTTTTCCATTCCGTCAGTTTAAAAACAAAGTAAACCATAGACACATATTTTGTCATTTTCTTGTTTCCCGCTCGTTTGTTGTTCTTTACTTCGTTCGTTCGTTTGTAAGTTTTTTCGCTTAATTTTGCATTTCATTTGAAACCTAGTCGTAGAAAAAGTATTGTATGCAACGGTGTATAACTAAGTCAAAAAACACTCGTGGCGCTTTCCTTTACGATGTTCGCCTTCGGCTCACATCGTAACTCACGCCACTCATATATTTTGACCTCTCTTATACAACTATTGCATAAACTACTATTTCTTAGATTTGAGGTTATAATAGGCTATTTGACAGGTTTTTGAAAACCATCTCAGATTATTTGTTGGTGTTTATTGAGTACTCCAAAAGTGGTAATTTTAAATTATTTTATGTATTTCGTCTAAAAAAAGGAAATAAAAATTCACTTTTAAAAAATGCCGCCAAAACGCTTTCTTGGGCAAGATGGCGTCGCACAGGAATCAGTGACGTCAGTGGTCAATACATAAACAAACTGACATTGGCTAATCATAGCAAAGCCAGAAAAACAAACAAACGTCAACTGTCATATAGAATATACAGACATCCTATAATCTGTGATATTTACCGACCTTTGACGTCATCATGGATTCGGCGCCGTTTTCGATAAAATGGCTACAGATAAAAAAATATCAAGTTTTATTGTGGTTTTTTGGATAAGAGATCCATTTTTTTTAAGTAAGAATACCTTAAATCGATTTTAAAACTCATAATTTCCCTTCTTTGCATGAAAATTGAAAAAGTCGTGAATTGAAACCCTAATAGATTTTGAATTAGCATAAAAAAAAAGATACAAATAAAATACAATAACTTGATATTATGTTATGATGGAGATTTCCATCGCCATCCAAAGAAGGGTTAATTAATAAACCATTTGATTTTAATTAATAAACGAAATTATAACGTTATTGTAAAGTAGTGTAAACTTGAAGGTCTGCCCGGCGATAATGGCGACGTTCGCGACTGGGTGCGAAACAAACAAAACTAAATTAGAAACATCGGGTGCCGCGTCCCTGTCACTCATCACTCGAGAATAAATCGAGAGAAAGAGATAGGGCTAACGTATCTTCGAAGTTACGTTAGCTCCATCCCTGTTACTCGTCATTCGAGACTAAATCGAGAGAAAGGGATGGAGGTTACGTAATAGAAAACTTCCATTTTTAAACTAGGGCCTCTTATTCGAGAGTGCCTCGGTCACGAGATAACTGACACAATCCTACTGTAGACACCAAACCACAGACCACTTACCCTATAGACTCCGCATACAAAGGCGCCCCCGTAAGCCATGCTTATGCTCACAGAACACTAATTGGTTGCCATGGTTCTATTGGCGCGCACCACGACGCGCACACTTGATTATTCGTTGACTTTGAACTAGCCAATCACGGTGCACTTTCCGCCCCCCGCGCCCCGCCATTTTGGCTTAATGAGATACTAGACAAACTGTTCCGAAGCGGAGTCTATAGGGTAAGTGGTCTGTGCACCAAACTCACCTGTTATTTGGCATCTCTCTCTTGCTCGGGGGGCCTAATATGGCTGCGTTTATCGCGTGAAAAAATGTGGATAAGGCATCCGTCACCTTCTAACACGTAAATAAGTACGAGAGTGACGGATGCTTTATGCAATTTTGACCTGCGATATAGACGCAGCCATATGTTTCTATTGAAGAGCTATCAATCTGCTTTGAAGAAACACAAGTCAAGCTCCAAACAAACTACCTACTCTGTACTAACTAACTCTTTCTATACTAACGTTCCACCTCCATCATTGTGACGACTCTGCGGTCCTGCGTTCGATTCCCGTTATATTTGTGTGATGGCAACACATCTGTCATCGACCGAATCGAACCGCCATATTAACAAATCGCTTCACTCGCGTCACGATTATATTGAAATAAAGAACATCTAGTGCTTTATTTAAATTTACGTGTAAATTATTGTCTTCTGACATTTATTTAATGACTGAATTCACCATCCATAATTTGTGTGCAATATAGTTTTAAGAAATAAAAAATATTGGCAAGTGCATAAAGAATCGATTATTTTCCCTTAGCAAACGTAATCGATAATCGTCAATAATCCTTTCAATTTCACAAGGCGACAACACTTTATCTGCCAAGTGTCATATGTCGCCGTACCCATCCTATCCTGAATAGACTATAGTCGGCGTAGATTTCGATTATGGTTATTCCCTCAAGAAGTTTTTAATAATCCAGATTGAAAAGTAGCCTGTGTTAATCTAGGATATAAGCTACCTCCATTTCAAATTTCATCCAAATCCATCTAGCCGTTGCAGCGCGAAGGAGTAAAAAACTAACACACATAAACTTTCGCATTCATAATATTATTAGTAATAGAATTTTTTTGATGCAAAAGTACGAGATGCCAAAAGGTTCCTTGCCGAGGCCTGTAGGTGTGGTCGCAGCGTAAGATTGAGTGACGGATGGATGGCAGGCAGGACGGCAGCAGGATGGAGGCACCCATCCAGCACATTTAGCAGTAAATAATTAGTATATCTGTATAGTGTTTAAGCAGTAGTAATTGGAAACAAATTGACTAGAATCTGTTGACGATTTAAATTCAAACTCTGTTCCTATTTTTTTTACTTGTTTGAAACTTTTTTGGAAGCTCCGTCCTCACACGAGAGCCGGTCACGTGTGGAAAGCTTTAATCAAATTTTAGACAAGAATGATACGAGAATAGAGCCCTAGCTCTGCTGTGATTGGCGAAGCGACTTGTGCTCTACCAATTCACCATCCAATAAAATGGAGAGATCAAAATCATATCAAAGTTATAAAGTCAGTTCTTTTGCTTTCGCCAGTCGCCAGTGTTCACTGTTACAACTGATAAGACAAACTTTCTGCAAATAACTATAATTTGGGATTTCGCTCTTTTAAATTAAGTACATTTTCGATTATGGAGGAACTTGAAGATTTTTTCGAGAATATAGACGTTACGGAGCCTGGCGCCCTAGAGCAAGTGCTTTTGGTGCGAGAGAAGAAGCGCGAAGAAGACGAGGCTTATATCAAGGTATTTCGGCCACATTTTCTTTACGAATAGGTACATAGGTATAAAACAGTAACTGTTATCTATAGACTCATTGCGCTCGTCAGTCGTGACGTAGGTATCCTATAGGCATTATGTGGATAATATGTTCAACATATATATTACTAGATGTTCCCGTGTCCACTTCGTTGGGCAAAACATTTTTTTTGAGTTAATAATTTTCCCGCTAATTCCCGTTCCCGTGGGAATTTCGGGAATTCCTTTCTTAGTGCACCTCTACGGTACCTAAGCTACGTCCCTCCCAAATTTCAAGTGCCTACGTTTAGCCGTTTAGGCTGTGCGTTGATATGTCAGTCAGTCAGTCAGTTTCTCCTTTTATATATTTAGATGTTGACTAGACACAGTATACTCGTATAAGAACAGTAGATCGTCTTGTCTTCAAACAAAGGTACATCGCGCGGCTGGCGGCTGTGGGCGGGGCGAACCTCCCACTTTATACTAAATCTCAAGATATTACAAGGTAAGGTAACTTAACTTAGTCGGGGCCGCGGCGTCGTTGCGTTCGGTTAAGTTATGTTGTACCTAGTGCGCGTATGCTTAAAGGAAGCCGCGCGGCGGCGGCGACGCGTGCCAGCAATAATAGGTAAATAGTCAAAGGAAGCCGCCTTGCGCGAAAGCGGCATTATCAAAAGGTCAAAAATAAATTTACATATCACATAGGTACATAGGTACCTATAAATGTATAATTTAGTGTCAACAGATAATATTATGTAAGTAAAATAAATTAAATTTGGTACTTAGGCACCTAACAATATTTATACTTAATTTAAGTTTGTGTAATTTATGAAAATTACTATGATTATAAATCATAGATCAAAGTATGGCAAAGTAGGTGACTAAAATTGAAGAACAAGTTTGGACAACACGGGGCGCCCGAGCGGCAATACGTATCAGAATCTCCTAAAGCGCCGGAGTCGAGCTACTTTTCTATTTATACTATGACTAGGGCCTGCTAGACGGCTGTCAACCAGCCCTCCGATAGCGCGACCTTGGTACCTAGAGTTGAGACCGCCCGCGTAGAGTAAGGCCGCTTCCTCACTTGGCGGTATACTTGCAGTAAAACACGAAATCTGTAAGGGTTGCTAAGCAACTATAGTCTATACTTTTAGGTATTTAAAAAAATGTAAACAAAATTACCACGTGATTTCTGCTTCTATTACCCTGGATTAACACAAAAGCTACTTTTCATCCAGGAAAATTTACAAATATCCGAAGGTATAAAGATAGTCGAAATCTACGCGGACGAAGTCGCGGGCAGAAGCTATAGTCTATGATTTTAGGTATTTAAAAAAATGTAAACCAAACAACCACGTGATATAGTTCGTCTCGTCAGCCAATAGAAGCAAAACACTGATACGTCAAAGTGCAATAAAACAGTTTTGATTGGCTGTTTAACAATGTCACGTGGTTTGTATTGTTTACATTTTTTTAAATACCTAAAAGTATAGACTATAGTGGCGTCTACCAATCAACGCGCAGCGTTTACGCCGACAGTCAGTTTTACTGCACGCATACCGCCAAGTGAGGAAGTGGTCTAAGTAGACAGTTGTTTCTAGCAAGAAATTGAATTTGCCGACGGCCTTGGCGACAAGCCTCCGAACAAGGTCCAAATGTGGAAGGAGGCTTGTTGGCGACCGCCTAGCAGACCATTATTACTTGGGACCTTGGTAGAGCGCCGGCGAAATACACGAACACGTAGCTAACGTCAGCCGCCCTTTACGTAGGTATACCTATACATAGGTAGGTTACATACTTTGTTAACGGTCAAATTCGCACGTTTTCGTATTAATGTAAAATAAGTTTCTGTCAAAAAAAAACATTTTTGGGACAAGCTTTGTTGCCGACTGTATTTTTTTTGCACAGTCATTTAGGTACTCATCAAGACGGATCTAACAAGCCCTAGCACGGGTTTCTCGTGTGTAATTTAGGAGTTCCTATGGCCACCCCGAGTCTCCATCATCAGACCAGCTCGATGGTGCTATATTATTGTACTAGCGACCCGCCCTCGCTTCGCTTCGGTTTATTTGAGTTTTCTATAACACACGTACATAAAACAAAATTTATTATACATAAAAACCTTCCTCTTGAATCACTCTATCTACTAAAAAAACCGCATCAAAATCCGTTGCGTAGTTTTAAAGATCTAAGCATACATAGGGACAGACAGCGGGAAGCGACTTTGTTTTATACTATGTAGTGATATTGTCATCAGAACTACAGGCGTATGCCAATTTTCAGCTTCGTCGGGAAGTGCGTCAACTTTAACTGGCAAGATTTGACCCTTACATTACATTGCAAGTTAAATAAAAACTTGTAGTTTTCAGCTTCATCGGGAACCGGTCAATGGGACAAATTTAGTTTGTAAAATTTGACCCTTACATACCTACATACGTATACATACATACAAGTTAAATAAAAGTTTGTAAAAATACCTACTGAAAATCATTTCTCTAAATTCTATAATAGGCAATTTTTAATTTTCACGTAGCGCAAAATAGGGATAGGTACACCTACCTGACTGTCATTTTGTTCTAATCTGAAAATGAAGTACCCAGGTACCTTTATACTGGCGGCTTTTCGTTGACGGAGTATTATTGTGAAGATGATTAGTTGATTACCGACCTACAGCTCCTGCTAATGTACCTAACTATAAACAAAAAGTACCTAACTCCTGTTTATGTACCTAACTAACCTACCTAACTATACACGGTGCACGGGCTCACGGGCAGGGCACCGTGTACCTATATTATAGTGCGGAGGTTTCGGGGACTTTGGAGTTTTAAATAGGTACCTACAACAATCCGCCTACAACAATTAGGTGAGAATACCATTGCGCATTTAATTCACCTTTTGTACTTAAATTTATATTTATGTGCAATAAATAACTATAGGTCTTATGAGGGCCCGTCTCGCCCCGACCGACTAGGTAAGTACCTATTTTAATTTTGATTTATATTTGCGTTACGTAGGTTTTTTTTTTTTTTTTTTGATATTACATTGGCCAGCTGCATTGTAGGTACGAGTGTTGAATTACAAAGGTCGCAAGTAGGAAAAGGACATAAGTACCTACCTATTAAAACTGCATACGATTACTTATACGACAAGCCGGGTAGGTAGCTACTCGTAGTAGCTACGTACTGACTGAGACAGGGTACAGTCGGCCACGCTTTAGTGCATCGTCGCTTACAGATAAGTGCAGCAGTTCAAACAACAAGTATCCCGTACCTACTATTAAACGAGCAATACCTTTTTCCTTACTAATATTATAAACCCGAAAGTTTGTATGTACTGTGGCGTTCCTGTAACAAAATTAGAGTTAAAAATATAAACATGTACAATAGTTATTTGTTATACAAGGGGAGAAAGTTGTATTTTACCTGCGAGTGTTCATTTGAAACACGAGCTAGCGAAAGGATTCTATGATTGACCACGAGCGAAGCGAGTGGTTCAAAAATAGAATCCTGAGCGTAGCGAGTGTTTCAACACACGAGACATAAAATAACTTTTCACCCATGTATAACACAAGACTTTTCACCTCACTACAGCGAGGAAAATAAGAAAAATGGTTTGTACTATCATGTATTATTTATTTATTTCTTTGTCAGTAGGTATTGATAAATCATAAATAATTTTAAATAGCCTAAGCATATCCAGCCTTTATGGAACTACTTCAATACCGACATATACAATCATAACATTCATATAGTAACAAATGGACTAGCAAAAATTATATAATTCCAGCCTCAGTAAGTAAGCTTTATCAAATTACATTTATATCATATATATTTAATCAGTAACTGGGTACATTTTGACTATATATTCATTTTGACAAAAACGGAACATATGAATCAGTCTTTTTTTATTCACATTTTAGTCACAGTATAAAAGGTATATTATTGATTAATTAACAATAATAATATAGCAATAAAAAAATAACAATGTAACAATATAAAAAATATCTGCAATAATCAAACAATTTGCCATTTATTAAAACTAAGGTCTAATTAAAGCACTGGGACGAGAAAACCATGTGTTTTTTTTAAATATACTTATAATTTTCTTATTGTTTCTATTGTCCCGGATATAAACTATATTTCGCTTACAAACTTCACCTATCTAAATATTCTCCAGTAATAGTTTTGGCTTAAACATTTTACAAGGCACTAAAAATTTAAAGTTATATTACTGCAATTAGACAAGTTAATTGTTAAGTTTTTTTTTGGGATTGATATGCTGTTGTTGGTAACACGGGCGGTATTAGTTGGCAAATTATTCTCGTTTTCCTGGTCCTCTGGTGTAAATGTAGGAGAAATAGGCTGAGCAGAAGGAATTTCAACATCAGGCAGGATATCTTCAATATTTAATGGAATGCTCCATGGGTCTTCAAGATCATTTTTTAATATTTTAGATGTTGATGGCTGATTTAGTATGTCAGTGTGAGACTTCAGATTAATACTGCTAACAATACCTTTGCATATTTTTGACTTATTTTCAATTGAGTCTTCTAGGTACCCCTCAGCTACGGTGCTAGATTTCCATCCTCCGTGCCGCTTAAGGGTCGTCAAATCAGCACCAGAGTCCGCTAGTAGTGTTGCTGAGGTCCTCCTAAAGCAATGTCCTGTGTATTGGTCAGGTGATGTCAAGCCAAGGAAAGTTGCGATTTCTCGTGGCAAGCTACCAATTTTGTTAGGACCCATTGGCTGGTTAATACACTTTCCATTGCGATAGCCAAGGAAAAATCTATCGGTTGATGTTTTTGGTGGCCGTAGGTTTTGATATTTCTTAACAACTTCAACATATTCGTCACGAACTACAAAGTTTCTTTCGATATTTGTTTTAGTGTCTGGTAACTTAAATAGAAGTAACTTTTCAGAATGTTTTTCAACATTGTTTGTCTTGAGGTATGTATGTATATATGTATATGTATGTATGTATTGGCTCTTGGGTCCTGCATGCTCCGCTAATTCCTATGATGAGGACTACCTGAAATATGAAGAACGGATTAGTTTTCTAGTGGTTATAAAGTTCAACAAAGTATTATGAGACATTTTTTGTATTTGTTTTAACTATACATTCTTAAGAAAAAATCTATTACTATTACTTACTTTTGTACCTAGATGTTTAGAGTCTGGAGCTTCGTTTAAAAATTTTGTAATATCTGTGGCCGTAAAAATCTTGGATTTCTTCGGTTTATGACCGGACGAGGTTTTTTTTAAAAATGCCAGCAACTTTGGATACTTCTCTATATGAATGTCTTTCTTTAGTTTTAGAGTCGCCTTAAGCATGGAAAATATGCTCCACAGACTGCTTGGCTTCATGTTTTTTGCCAAGTCGATAAAATATGACAGCATTACAGTTTCTGAAAAGGTTTTTGCACCTTTTTTGTGTCTCCATGTATTGAAAAGGTCAAACCATTGATTTAGTATATACAAGATACACAATCCCTCACAAAACTTTATTATAAACTGTCCCAAATGACATTGATAGCTGCATTCAGATACATGCTAACATCGCTATTTTTTACCTTAAACATTCATGCAAAAAAAAACTCAATATACTAGCAGTCAAGTGTCAAATTTGCAAACTAATGTTTTAAAATATTTAAAACTCTTTAGTGAAATCGCCATTATCATACTATTTATGACAAAAGTGGACATCGAATGAATGGAGACGAATTTCTCTATTTATATTGTATTAGTTTTAACGAAATTACAAATTACACAAAAAAACTTTTGACATGTTTTATAAATGCTGTCATTGTATTACACAACTTAAGCTATATATATACAATAATAATAATGAATAAATTAATGTAAAGCAAGGTTTAAAAACCCTTCCCGTCGATTGTTTTTATTCAAATTTTAACGTTTAGGTATCCTATTTGTCACCTGGAATGGTGAAATGATTCTAACGATACCACACACATATAAATTGGCTCAGGTGTTCAAAGTTATGTTGGAATAAAGAATTATACATACATACATAAATGAACCATTAAAACATTACACTTTACTCCAGACAAGACAAGATCTTATCCTATCATAACCAACCTAGCCTAACCGGTTACGTATCATAATATGTACATAAAGTTCAAAATACATAATGGGTCATAATTCATAATGGTCATAATATTATAATGGTTTTTTTTGAAACCCTGAAGTTTTCAAGATTGTTATACAACAAACCTAACCTAACCTAATGGGTTCTATACAATGGGCTTTTAAAAATATTGAAAAGTTTACTTATTATGACCATTATTTAATATGACCCATATACGTATTTTGAACTTTATATATAGGTATTATGATGCGATCCCAACCTAACCTAATTTCCTTGAAATAAATTTAATTTATTATATAATTGTACGAAAATGGGTCAAGCACACAACAGACGACTTATTTGCCTTGAATAGTTGATCACCCCTATCTCGTGCTAATATTGCGACCCATTTTGCACGTCGTTGAGGATTTCGTGGAAAGATTAATTTTAAAAATAAAAAATATTAAAATTTAAAAAAGTAATAGCTACTCCATAATAATTTTGTTCCTTGGTAAGTCATAATTTGTGTGCACAAAATAAATTCCTAAAAATCATGAAAACATTATAATTTTAGCTAGAAACGTTTATAAATAAATAGAACTTACGTAAAATAAGACATTCCATCCTTTTTATTTGTTTTTTTGTTATTATTTTTGCAGTTTTTCACCACACATTTTGTCATGATTGACAACTGCCACTGTCTGTGGTCGGAACAAGACTAATAGCAAAACTACTGCCCAAGTCGATTCGGTAGTAGTTTTGACTTGCCATTTTTTCGTGCTGATTGTGTATCTAGTATATACTAAATCAATGGGTCAAACGCTTTCATGTATCTTAGACGGGATTTTTCAGGTAATAAACTTAATTCCGCATTTTGCACGGTTTCCCTCAATTCCACTGGTGTTAAAATGTCTTCTTCACTCAAATCACTCATTTTTAATTCCAAAAAACTAGAAATTGTGCGAATATTTAACGTTGGCGGCAATGGCGGCGTTGAAAAGTTTTGACTTGTTTTTTTTTTATTATTGCGTATGCGTTTTGTTCGAACATTGACTTACTTGGACTGTCAGAACATTTTATCCGTTTTTTCATCAAGAATGAAGGTTAATGTTGAATGCTGATATTTATAAATTAAAATAAAGTTGTAAGACAGTATTTAGTGTTTTTTACTCGATGCAATTAATTAATTGTGATGTTAAAATTCAGCACTTTTAACGATTTACTTTTTGTTAGAGCTGTCAAATGTCACTTAAGCTGCCATCAGGCTGTATGGATTAATGTCCTTTGCCTTTCCCTCTGGAATAAAGACCTTCAAATGTCAAAATTCTTTCTTCACTTGTGGATCAGAAGCGATTTTCTCAATAGAAATCAAACAAGCAAAACAGGCTTTCCGAGCTAGTGAGGTGAAAATATACATAAAAATAATAATTAAATATACTTGCCAAAACGCCACTACTTACTACCTTCTTCGAGTGAATCCGCTGCGCGTCGACTCCGGATGTCCCGGCGCGGCTACTCGTGCGCCGGCCGAAGGCGAAGGAAGGTTAGGAAGGCCAGTGCTACTCGAGACCGGACGGCGAATGCACGCTCGTTTTTGCTCCGCCATACCTAATACTTCTTCGCGTCGTGCTTAGCGGTTAAAATTTCCATTATGGACCGTCGAATTTGGGGGAGTGGATGGTGGGGGGGGGGAAGGGGGGGGAGGGCTACCCTCCTGTACAACCCCCACCCCGCGGAACCCCCTAGTTCAGTCGGACTCCGTGACAGCTCCGACTCTGCGGGATAAGTATTTTCTGGTAGCTCCTATTTCTGGGTAGTTTGGGACTCTGGGACAGTGTCGACGGAGCTCCGCAAGCGGAGCTCCTATTTCTGGGTAGTTTTGCCCTCCGGGCCTGCTGAACATGTAACCTAACCTAAACCTACCTATTTTCTGGTACTGGTTAGGAAACAGTGAATAAAAATCCTTATTCATAAACAGGGGGGTTTGGGTGTACAGGAGGGTAACCTTTTTTTTTTTTTTTTTTTTGACGGAGTGGGAAATGCATTTACGCATCCCCCCTGGCCTAAGGGTGACCTGTGCAATGGGGGGTATAACGGACTCTCGCCCAGGCGAACTACCGTTTAAAACCCACTCCGGCGTAACCCTCCTGGCTGGTATTGGAGACGCCGCGGTCCCGCTTTACAGCTTAATCCGCTGGGCGCCTCCCAGCCCGCTCCGAAGAGCCCCACGCCAAGGAGGAGACGACTGCGTACGCACACAGCGATCTCCCCAAACGGTAGAGCCCGTGCAATGCGGGTCCTTCACCCGCGTGGCTCTAACGGAAGTTCGGGCGAGCAGCGAATGAACGCTGAGTTCGCCTTCCCTCCCTCCGTCCGCCTGTGGTGTGAGTTGCTTTCCAGCCGCCGGAACGGCCTTCCAGCAGTCACACCACACCCAACATCCAGGGCGACTCGGGTTCGCTTTCCGGGAGCGGATTTCGGGGTGTCCCCCCCCCGTCCTCCGACCCTTCAAACTCCCCCTCGTGCCCTCCACCTCCATGGTGTGGGTTCTCGTCCGGACAGGTTTCACGACCCTCCTGGTCGATCCACGTATCCTTCAGATAGGCCACACCAACACGTCAAAAGCGGGCAGAATAGCGGAAGCTGTCCGGGGCGGCCCACCCCATTCAGCAACCTCTGCCGCGACCCACAACTGGTGACGAGACTGTTTTTCCGAAGAAAATCCGCTCGTCACCAAACCCTCCCCAGATGACAGAGGGAAGCTGTCTGGGGGTGGAGACCACCCCTTCTAGCGACCCTCTGTCACCTCCCCGTGTGCCGCTCTTTGTCTGGACCCTCACCCCGACCCTTCCCGGTATGGGTAGCCCTATCCGGTATAGCGTCGAGGATCATTGAGCCACGCAAGCCCCCCCACCACGGCAAGGTGGCAGCACATTCGGGGGGGAACCTAACCTAACCTAACCTAACCTAACTTAACCTCCTCATGGGGTCCAGACAAGATGCACACGCCGTTGTCGTTTTTCTGTTCTATCGTCTTGAAATGTATGGGAACACGAATTGATCACGTGGTTTATCGAAGAGAATAGAAAAGTACCTAGCCAACATTACACTTTTCGTTTTTCGTAAATATTTTGAAACGAACAGAAAAACGCTCAGAGCTGTCACAATGACAAAATCCATACAAACAGCTAGTCAAGTGGCACTTTTGACGTGCATTCTGTTCTGTATTCTACAGTAAAATGTAGAAAACTATTCTCTCGCCAAAGACTTGCAGAAAAGCGCTCGGCGCTCAAGAGAATAATCAAAATGGCGATTTTTGAATCAGCTGTGCGTGAGTTGTTATTATTCATGCGGTGATAAATCAAGTTTTTGAATTGTTATTTACCAAATGATGTATTCTTTGTGACTATTGTGAGCTGCAAACAATGAAAAGTGTTTAATTAAAGTATCCGAATCGTCGTGGTCGTCCGAATCAAGACCATATTAGAAGTGCCGAAGCTTTCTTGTGAGAAAGATTTCCTACACATGAATTACTTACTCTGCTACAATAATGTAACAGTAAAACAACTTTGGACTCAGGTACCCTGGCTGCAAGAGTACAAAGGGTAGTTCTATTCGAAGTAAAGGTAAGGATGATGTGAATTACGGTAAGCACCTGACTAGGTACCTACTCACAAGAATAACAACCTAAATAAACATGTAGCTACTTATTTAATAAATGGTTATTTTTGCAGGTTCCGTGTATTTGACATGGTGTGTGGCCAGGGATATGACCAACGGAAAATGGTTATCATGCAGCACCTAGGTAACTAGCACTAGTAATGCAAGCACTCAAACAACTAAGACATGGATGTTGTGACCGCAAACAAAGTCGATTGTTAATTTGCTAAGCATCAGTGAGAGGTAAGTACCTAGGTATATCTTCTTTCAACACTGAATACTTTCTCTGTAAGCGCACTGTTTCCCTTGATATATGGTGATGAATGTTATGGTGATGTCATGAAATGAAAATTTATTATGACATACCTACTTAATTAAGGTTAGGGCCTCCTAGAAACCATTTATTATAAATGCATACTTATAAGTATTATGAGGTCCCACATTCCCATTAATTATTCTCTTATATGATGTGCTTTATATCTTGGTAGGTAATAACCCATAGAATTTTAAAGTTATGATAAACCTGATTGTTGTGCTATTCCATTTACACAAGTTTGAATCTACTGTTCTAGTTGCACTTTCTAAACTAGGTTCAAGCTACTGCAGGAGGTCATTGATTTTAAAAATGTTACTTAGGTAGGTACTCTTTTATTTTTCCACTAGGTATATACAAATTTTGGACTCTCTTGTTTGTTATAGTGTAATTTAGTCAGATTGTTGTTTAGAAAATACTGTATACCTACCTAAATAAGCTTATTCAAAGCCATGTCCGTCTAATATAAAAATAAATAAAGCCTCAAGATTAGTTTAGTCGTTCTGGCGTGAATGAGTAACTAACATCCAAACTTTCACATTTATATAATATAAGTGAGAAGTAAGATACTATCTACCACAAACCAAGTTCATAAAAGTTCCATCCACCTTTGCTTGAAAAAGTTACCTACTGAGTTTGCTTGTTTTTTTTACATTACAGGCAATCCAGAGTACTCAGGTGCCATGGATAATGACTATAATGAGGGAGCCGCATCAAGCAGGGAGAATGACAATGATTTGCATGGGGAGTGTTTCAACATTGTTGGAATCAATTATGATATACTTACCTGAAAAACTGCTCTTACAGTTATTATTTTGAATAACATTTTGTTAAAATCTAATTAAAGCTTTAACTCATGAAGTTGTCATGAAAACCAATAACATTTGCATGGCAACAAATGTAATACTCAAGTGAGTTAATGGTGTTTCTTACGAAATAAAAGACTTAAATTATTGAATATGGATTTAATTTCTTCCTTTTTATTACCTATGTGCAATAACTAGAATGAACAATGTCTGGGTAAGTAACATAGGTACTTACATATCAATTTACAAGAGCTGCCATAAATGGAAACATGTGATTGCTGATTGTATAAGTCCTGTCTTCTTAAATGCAGTTTAAACATCAATCCTAATAAGTACCTATTTGAACTAAACACACATGTACCTAGGTTTATTTCACCCATTCAATCCATTTGTGGCAGCTTTAGAGAATCAACCAATTGAACAAATGGAGTCAATACATTAAATAGTTCCATGATTTGTTTTTGTATTCAATTTGGCAGTGATTTTGTTACCAAACTATTACAAAGACTTATACAGAACTATAATTATACATAACTATATTAGGCCGTCTAAAATTCCAAACAAGGATGTTAATAGGAGTGCCTACATATAACTGTCCTTGTTTCCAGATTACTTAACTTGAAAATCAATTCATTACAAATATTTGCCCTTAACGAGGATCGAATCCGGGGCTGCTAGCTTTGTAGGCAGAGGACCAACTAGGCTAACCGTGTCATCAGTGTCGCTTTCTGGTGATTTCATTGTTGTATCTACTTATATCACATAACTAACCGAACCGGTGCTCAAAATATGATGACGCACCGTTAATTTAGCGACGTATCTTATGCGTCACGTTTTTAACGCTTACTGTGTTGGTGCTCAAAATACGCATGTTGGATGCGTCAGATTTTGGTTCAGAGAAATTTGGCCAGGATGTAGATCTTTACGCGTGCTGACACGCAGACTTGCTCAGGCTTGGAGTTCAGCTTAAGGTGAGGCCAGCAAGGGTTCCCCGCTACCTGCACTAGCTTTGGCAAGTTGGATCTGGATATGAACTCTGTAAAAAGTCAAATATAAGTTGAATTATACAAATTTCCTAAAGATTAACTTTTGTCACAAAAATAGTATTCTTCAACTTTTGTGCTATGATTATGTCGATACTAGCTTCTGCCCGCGACTTCGTCCGCGTAGATTTCGATTTACGTCATTCCCTCGGGAACTTTTAAATTTTCTGGGATGAAATGTAGCCTATGTGTTAAGGGCTATTCCCAGTTGTCCACAACCCTATTGTCCACACTGGGAAAAAAAATCCCGGTAATTCACACCCTCGAAATTATGTGGACATTTCACACTAATTAATTTGACTGAACTGTGTTAGTTTAATATCTACTAAAGTACTTACATAAATAAAAACTAACTAAAAACTTGTCCACAGTGTGGACAAAGGGGTGTCGACAACTGCGAATAGCCCTGTGTTAATCCAGGGTATAAGTTATTTCCATTCCAAATTAAATCCAAATCCGTCCAGCCATTGCAGCGTGAAGGAGTAACAAACACACACAAACTTTCGCATTCATAATATTAGTAGGATAAGTACCTAATGATATGTTATTTATATACCAGGTGGCTACAAGTTTTTTTTTATTAATGCCATATTCATTTATTATGAAATTTCTAGTAACATTCTTACTCACACAAATAGAATTACTTACTCTTTACTATGGATAGGTACTTTTATAGAAAACCTAGCAACTAGCCCGCGTCTTTGTCTTTACTAAGTTTATAATTGTTTATGAAAACGTAATTCCTGAGTGTAGCCTAAGTGCAAAATAAAAATTACAAACATTCATAAATAAATTAAAAGAATTTTAATTTATGCAAACCAACATCCAAACAGATAATGTACAGATGTAGTAGGTAATCATACGCCAACATGTTTTGCTGGATCTTGCTATTTTAGTCAACTTTTAGTACCCACCAGTAAGCTAATTAACAAACAAGACAAAGTTATCCTAGAACGATTGTTTACTACATCTGTAGCAATATTACAAACTAGGTATTTAGAGATTAGAAATAGAGAGTTTAAGCACGTACCTAAAAACATCTAAACCTACGTAGTATGTAGGTTATAGTAATCCTTCTGTAGACACAGTTTTACTTAGCTTGTGATATCACAACAGTAATTCGTCGAAGTGTTTTTCGCCCTGAATAGGCCCTTTTTTGCCCTTATTAGTATCAAAGACCCGCCCGTTACTTTGCTTATTGTCTAAAACATGTTAAACATCAAAACTATAGACGCAAGACGATACTTTAACTAAAAGAAATATAAAAATAATTATTTACAAGCCGAAATTATAACTTCATTATAACCTGCAAATAAACTTTTGACAGTTGATGTAAACTTGACACAGCGACACTTGACGTTTCAATTTGCGCGAAGCATAGACAATTTAAGGCTAAATCATCATTACAGCGCACATTGAGGAGATCGTAGAATCGACAGCACGTTTTTCTGTTCTAACTCCTTTTGTCTAACATATTTTGGACGCTAACGCCTAGGCGTCCAATTTTATAGAAAGGAAAACGCCTGGAAGCGTTGGCATCTTGTCTGGACCCCCATATCATTATAATGACTAAATAGCGCTGTTCTAATGTAAAACTGTAACCTTGAATATCTCCTAAACTAGGGGGTTCCGCGGGGTGGGGGTTGTACAGGAGGGTAGCCCTCCCCCCCCTCCCCCCCACCATCCCTTCCCCCAAATTCGACGGTCCATAATGGAAAGTTTATCCTGAGTTACTTACCTACCTACCTCTAGTAAGTCCTAAAGTACGTTTGTTACTTTTTCACGCTGCAACGGCTGGACGGAATTGGATGAAATATCGAATGGATAAAGCGTTTACGCTGGATTAAAACATAGGCTACTTATTATCCCGGATAATTTCAAAGTTCCCGAGGGAATAACGAAAATCGAAATCTACGCGGACGAAGTCGCGGGCATAAGCTCGTATTCCTATAAAAGCATGGAATGCATGTATAGATGGGAAATATCGACCAAGTGCGAGTTGGACTCGCGCACCGAGGGTTCCGTACCGCCGCACAGTAGGTATTATTATATTCCAATCTGAATTCCGTTTAGGGTTCCGTGTCCAAAGGGTAAAAACGGGACCCTAAGACTCCTCTTTCCGTCCGTCCGTCGTCTGTCCGTCTGTCTGTCACCAGGCTGTATCTCATGAACCGTGATAGCTAGGCAGTTAAAATTTTCATAGGAGATGTATTTCTGTTGCCGCTATAACAACAAACACGCCCAAGTGAGTTGAACCCGAACTGGCGTGGAGAGGGTTCGTGCGTGAGTCCGACTAGCTCTTGGCGGGTTCTTAGGGTTCCGTAGTCAAACTACGAACCCTTATAGTTTCGCCATGCATGGCCGTCCGTCAGTCCGTCCGTCAGCTCAGAGAACCTTAGAGCTAGAAAGCTTAAATTTGGCATGAATATATTAGTCACGCCAACAAAGTGGTAAAATAAAATCTTGAAAACAAAAATTCGGTATTTTTTTTTCTCGTCTACTCCGTAGTGTGGGGTGGCGTTGGATTGGTATTTCAAAAATAATGCTGGTTTGCGAAAATGCTTTTCGATTAAGGGATCCGTTTATGAAATAGTCAAGTGTCGTCTCCCCCCCCCCCCCTACTGCCAAAACTACAAATACTAAAAACCTGAAAAATATCTTGAAAGTGCATAATAATAACGAATTCAAAAGGAAACGATCATGACTAAGTACACTTCATTAATTCCAGAGATACAGGCGACTAAAGTAAAGTGTTTATACCTACTAAAAATCATCTAAGACAGCAGTTGACAGCACCAAATAACATTAAATATAAAATTTGTTCATACAATGTGGTTTATTGAGATAGTTTTTTGTGTTTGTCGTAACGGCTTCGGAACCCTACACTGAGCATGGTCCGACATGCTCTTGCCCGGTTTTTATTAAAGTTAGGACAGCAAGCCGACAGTAGAGCAGAGGCATATTAATAGGGTCCCGTGGGGCTACCTCCGACTACGGAACTTACCTAAAGTCAACCTACTAACTAAGACGTACAGATACTCATACAACCGTCAACCGATATGGCTTACCGATGTACCTGCGCAGACGACAATTGTTCGAACCGCGGGAACCAATCGGCATGATCCACGCGTTACGCGGTTGTATTCTGTGCTATTATTGGCTATCAGTGACGCCATGTTGACGCGCACCCCCGTGTCATTCAGTCAGCCGTCAAACGTGCGTGAGTGAGATGGAAAAACAGATGTAATTTAATTTACACTTTATAACTTTTACGAACAAATCTGATCGTGGGTTTTAATCGTGCTTTCATCTATCGATCATCGAAATCGTTAGTGTCTGCGCGAACGATAATTCACGACACGCCATGTAAATTATGTTCTACTGTAAGACTTGTCATTGTGTTATATTTCCAGCTGTTGGTAGAAAAAATTCACGGTCGGGAGATAACCTGGCCCCGGCCCTGGTACCAACAGGGCCAAAGCCTGACAAGAAAGACACGAGCGCCGCGCGACGCTGAGGAGCCCTACCGCGTGGGGGCTCTTACTCTGGAAGAGCGGAAAAAGGTGGAGAATAATTGGGAACAGTTTGTAAGGGTAAGTCTTGTGTCTACGGCCGCGGACACTTCGTTATTTAATTTGCTACCTGTGTCGGTGAACACATCGGCATCCGGGGCCTGGATTGGATTGTTTTTTTTTTTCGGTATTGTGTTTATAAAGTATGCCAATATAATTTCTTTTTGAAGTTTATAATTTTTTAGTTTTATTTAAGTAAGTTTGTTAAGTAAGTTATTTAGTTTGTTTTTGTTTGACTTTGTAACAAAATATATATTTTAAATTATTTTAAATAAATGCAATAAGATTCGAACTTTACGATACGAGAGTAGAAAAAGTTGTTTATTTGTCACTATGTGACGCCTGAATTGGCTGATTGATTCAAGTCGTGCATATTTTGACCAATCAGTTACACATTATGTAAAGTTATCGTCAATGTATATTATAGTGCAGCGCAGTGAAACAACCGTAGAATAAGACCTGTATATATTATGTACCCACCTGTGTTGAACAAATAATCATACTATTACTATGACTATGACTATGAGTAAACCCCCAGGTTATGATGTCGAGTCAGGAAGTGCCTTCAGGATCCGAAAATTCCGAAAGTTAATATTTAGAGGCGATAATTCAGCAACCACTTAGGTGTAAATTTTTCCGCCATTCGTCCCTAATAGGCATCTATTAATAAATTTGAATTTTAGGAGTTCGAGGTCCCCGACACTCCAGGTGTATTGGCACGTTGGAAAAACATGGCCAGAGGCATGGTAAAATCCACGGAGGAGCTCGCGAGGTACTTTGTGGTGGTGTACTTGGCGAGGGGTTTGAGTAGAGACCTCCACCAAGTGAACCGGTACTTCCTCAACACGTACCGATACAGCACTAAACTGAGGAACTACACGCCAACCGAGGAGAAAGCAATGGATATCTGTTTCACGCAGAGCCCGGAGGACGCTGTACTCATTCTGTCTGAAGTGCTGGGGCGGGAGCCGAGAGGGCTACAAAAACGACTGGACCAATTTTACGATGGTTAGTAATTGGGTGTGTTACTGAGCTCCACCGTTAGGGGACGTTCATTGCTTACGTGAGGCGGGCTCAAAAGTTTTCGACCGCTCCCCGCTCGACGTCACGAGATTGGACTCGAGACCACCCAATGTTAAGTACCGGTTAACTGGGGTTACTTTGATTTACGGGGTAACATTGCTCACCCTTAAAACGACAACAGTTTTAGTGGTAATCTTCTTAAATTATTTAAATCACTACATAGTATAAAACAAAGTCGCTTCCCGCTGTCTGTCCCTATGTATGCTTAGATCTTTAAAACTACGCAACGGATTTTGATGCGGTTTTTTTTAGTAGATAGAATGATTCAAGAGGAAGGTTTTTATGTATCATAAATTTTGTTTCATGTACCTACGTGTGTTATAGAAAACTCAAATAAACCGAAGCGAAGCGAGGGCGGGTCGCTAGTAATTGTATAACTATAAGTAGCTTGCTCCTGATGAAACATTTAATAGAATAATTGAATATTAAAACTAGTTTTTGGGGTGGGCAATGTTACCCCGTAAATCAAAGTAACCACAGTTGACGGCGTACGTAAGATTTTTCAAAATGTTTATTTTTTGTGTCTATACGAGTATCTGTGCTCGATTACGTTGGTCTTATATTAAAAAAAAAACAATTTAGCCATTTTTGAGTAGAGTAACATGTTTTACTTAATTTTCTCGGAATTTTACACTGTTACTTGTGGAATAATCCAGAATGAAAACATAAATACCTTGATTTACTATCTACTGATGTTGCGTAGTTTGAAAGATCTCAGCGTACGAGTACATACAGAGGGGAAGATGGCGGGAAGCGACTTTGTTAGGGTTCCGTACCCAAAGGGTAAAAACGGGACCCTATTACTAAGACCCCACTGTCCGTCTGTCTGTCACCAGGCTGTATCTCATGAACCGTGAAAGCTAGACAGTTGAAATTTTCACAGGTAGTGTATGTCTGTTGGTGCTATTACAACAAATACCAAAAACAAAATAAAATTAATATTTAAGGGGGGTCCCATTCAACAAACGTGTTTTTTTGCCGTTTTTTACTCGATATTAATGGAATATTTAGTTGTTTGTTCGCTTTAAAAATAAATAATTAAATTAAAATAAAACAAATATTAAAGGGCTCCCATACAGCAAATGTGATTTTTTATAGATAATGGTACGGAACCCTTCGTGCGCGAGTCCGACTCGCACTTGGCTGGTTTTTTATACGATGAAGAGAAGAATGGAAATACGGAGGGATTAAAGTGGATATTAGTGTGGAATTATAAATAAGTATTAATACGGATTTATATATTATTTATTGAATCATGTTCTCCTAATTGTGTATCGCAATTCGCAGGTAAACCGGGAAAGAAGAGACTGGAGTGGACTTTAAAGTTGTCCACCAAGCTCGTGAAACATCTTATGGCGTTTTGCGAATGCTCACTGGAAGAGCTCAAAAACAAGTTTATTAAAATGAAAGTTTGGAAGCAGTGTGAAAAGGCAATGTGCCAGAAGTACTACTTCCTGAGACAGCACTGGTACGGCAAACTGCATGTACAACTCTTCGCCAAGTGCGGTATAAAGAGCACGCCCCTAAGGAAGATTATTTGTAACAAGTAAGTTTAATCATAAGTTTTTAGTGGTGGTCCGTTTAGCCTATCGCCACGCAGTGTGTGGGACAAACCAACCGGTGATATTATGAAAAAATAAGAACGAAACGTTCCGTAAGATGATGGTATAAAAAAATAAAAAACCCCCGACTCTAAACAGTCGGTAAAAAAACGTCTAAAAAGTAATAAGATTCTGTCAAATATTTAATTTTTGGGACAAGCTTTTATTGCCAACTGTACTCTTTTTGCGCAGTCGCCATCTAGTTGTCAAGACGGTTCTAACAAGACCTGTGTAATTTAGGAGTTCATAGTATAGGATCTCCCAGCCATAGGGTCACCCTGAGTCTCCATCATTACGTACACCAGGTCGATGGTACAGTCAAGGACTTTAATTGCTAAGCCACTATGGAACCCTGTCATAATGACAGCGTCAAACCATCTGAAAGAAATTACGCCAAAATTAATGATCAACGTTATGCGACAGGGTTCCATAGTGGCTTAACAATTAAAGTCCTTGACTGTACTATATTATTGTATTGTCATCAGAACTAAAGGCGTACGCAAAATTTCAGCTTCATCGGAAACCGGGAAGTGGGTCAAATTTACCTTGCAAGATTTTAAAAAGCGTGAAATAAAAAAATAAATTTAATAGTAGATAGTTCAACAAGGGACTAAAACAAGCCATAATGACACGAGATGTTTAGCCACCCAAGCGCAGCGCGGGTGGCTATAGCTCGAGTGTCATTATGGTTTTTTAGTCTCGCATTAAACACTCTACTTTTTACTTTGAATGCGAGGAAAAAAACGACGTTCTACATGTATAAAATTATAATATGGATTAGAACAAAGTTTCTTACAAAATTGTTCCGCGGTTTTTTTTTGTTGTAAAGTGACGCTTTAAATTCTTGCATATTTAGCCAACAGATTCAAACTTGAAAATTATTTTATAACTAATTGGACCATGCATAATAAAACGAAATATCCTTAATGTAATTATAGTACATTGTGCATCAAGGGCGGTAAGAAGAGGATTGCTAACGAGAGACTATTAGAAGCCCGACGCCGAAGGCGGAGGGCTTTTAATGACTCGAGTTTGCAATCTCCTTACTGCCCATGATACACACAATGATTTTCATCACATTAGCGAGGAAATAAAAAACAAACAAAATTAAACGAACTCGATTCGCTAAGCTAAAAGAGTTTGACAACTTTTTTTTAGTCTTCCACAGATAATGCTTAGAATTGCTTTTTTTTTAAACTTGACGAATACAGGCCATTCTGCCAGATTGTACAAATTTTCAAAATGAAATTTAATAAAATAATTGCGAATGTCTCTGAAATAATGGTAAAATAGAAATATAATGCAGACAAATGTGCCGTATAAGTTTAATTAAACAGTAAAATTGGTTTGTACCCAAGTTTTGAATATAGGAAATAAACCTTGGCTGATTTTACACCTCCTTGGTCTGAAATGATGTACAAGTGGATTCTATATTTTAAAACTAAACTCATAACTCCCTAGGGAGTTATGAAAATCTATAACTCCCGCGGGAGCTAAGTCGGCTATAACTGCCCTAAACGCCTGCGTGTTATAAAACCCTTTCCGAGCAAGTGTGATGAAAAATAGATTTATATTCGTAATCATTAATCGTGTTTCACGAAACGAAATCGTTATTTTTTATATTTTTGCACAGTTGTCATTTTGAGGTTATTTCCATGCTCAAAAAATGGTCCATACACAATCACTGAAAATGTAATAGAGATTTATGTGACTGGTACATAATGAGAGGTATTACACGAGAGTTAATTGGAGACAACTGCCGAAAAGGAAAGTCGCAAGAAACTTGGTAGTCAGACATTTTTTTAAACGTAATTCTTTCGTTCAATGAAACTACATAAATAATAATGATATAAAGCTATAAATATTCAATTAATTATAAATAATATCGAATATCATGCGTAGTTCAGCAGGAAAACATGCCAACGAGAGAGACGAAAGGAGAAAACCGGGCAAGAGCATGTCGGACCATGCTCAGTATAGGGTTCCGAAGCCGTAACGACAAACACAAATAAAACCGGGCAAGAGCATCTCGGACCATGCTCAGTGTAGGGTTCCGAAGCCGTAACGACAAACACAAAAAACTATCTCAAAAATCAACATGTATGAAACAATTTTCTATTTAAAGAAATTTGGCGCTGTCTTAGATGATTTTTAGTAGGTATAAACCCGTTAATCGCCTGTATCTCAGGAACTAATCATGTCTACTTAGCCGTGATAGTTTTCCTTTAAAATTTGTTATATGCGCTTTCGTTGAAGATTTTTTTCAGATTTTTAGTACTTGTAGTTTTGGCTGTAGGGGGGGGGGGGGACACTTGACTCTAACAAAAAATAGCGCTTTAAAGCTTAATATTTCATAAACGGATCCCTTAATCGAAAAATTGTTTTCATAAGCCCGCAATATTTTTGAAAGACCTATCCAACGACACACCACACTATGGGGTAGGCAAGAAAAAAAAAAGACATCCCCACGTTACGTGTAGGGGAGGTGCATTAAAAAAATATATTTTTCAAAATTTTATTTTACCCCTTTGTTGGCGTGACTAATATGTACATTCATGCCAAATTACAGCTTTCTAGTACTATGAGTCTCTGAGCTAGACTGGGGACGGACGGACGGACGGACGGACGGACATTGCGAAACTATAAGGGTTCCTAGTTTGACTACGGAACCCTAAAAACTATCTCAAAAATCAACATGTTTGAACCAATTTTCTATTTAAAGTTATTTGGCGCTGTCTTAGATGATTTTTAGTAGGTATAAACCCGTTAGTCGCCTGTATCTCAGGAACTAATTAAGTCTACTTAGTAATGATTCTTTTTCTTATAAATTCGTATATAATATAATATCTCAAACAAGAGCCAAGGTTTTAAGTGTGAGATCAGTATACCTATGTAGGTAGTTAGGTATCTAAACTGCTTCAAACCGACTTTAAATTACAATAAAAGTTAAATCTTTTATATAGTAATTAATAGAAATTGAAAAAAAAACAAGGTCCAGTAAATAGAATTTTAAGTTTTCCAAACGATACTTAACTCAAATTAATAATCTAATCGAAAATTTGTAAACTTTCAGATCGCAAATCGCAAACTTGTAGGTAGCATTCCGGGGCACGTCCAAACAGCATCTAGGCGCTCGCGCTTATAAGCACGGCTGTCGCTCGATTTGTTGCTTGGACAGTTTGACTCCCCCGCGCGTCCTGCACGCCCCGTTAACAAATTATTCTATCAAAGTTATCATAGGCGATTTTGATAGGTATAAACACTTTAGTCGCCTGTATCTCAGGAACTAATCATGTCTACTTAGCCGTGATAGTTTTCCTTTAAAATTCGTTATATGCGTTTTCGTTGAAGATATTTTTCAGATTTTTAGTATTTGTAGTTTTGGCTGTAGGGGGGGGGGGACACTTGACTCTAACAAAAAATAGCACTTTAAAGCTTAATATTTCATAAACGGATCCCTTAATCGAAAAATTGTTTTCATAAACCTACAATATTTTTGAAAGACCTATCCAACGACACCCCACACTATGGGGTAGGCAAGAAAAAAAAATGGCATCCCCACGTTACGTGTAGGGGAGGTGCATTAAAAAAAAACATTTTTCAAAATTTTATTTTACCACTTTGTTGGCGTGACTAATATGTATATTCATGCCAAATTACAGCTTTCTAGTACTATGAGTCTCTGAGCTAGGCTGGGGACGGACGGACGGACGGACATGGCGAAACTATAAGGGTTCCTAGTTTAACTACGGAACCCTAAAAACGGAAAAAGTATCTTAAACATTGAAAGAGGAGGACAGGATTTTTCTTTGCGTTTCATTACTTACTCATACGTTTTTCTCGTGTATTCCAGATTGAAAAAAACGCCATACAAGATTTGGAGCGACATACGCTGGAAAAAAATTGTGCTAGGATTCCCCGATGGCTTCACTCACGCGTACTTGTACAAAATGACGAAGACTTTATTCGAGACCATCCCCGGATATGCGACCAAGCCATTAAGGGAAGTTATTTCGAAGGCTTTGTCCAAAAAGAAATATTGGCGACGCAGAAGTACAAAGAGTTTGGAGTTGGACATAAAGGGAAATCTTAAAGTCATTAATCATAAAAAACGCCTCTGGCAGGTTATGTTCCATTCTTGAATATTATTTATGAGACGTGTTTCATGGTTATGCTTTCCCTTTATGTCCAACTCTCAACTTTTTTAAAAGGTGTTCTGAAAAAATCATGCATAGACGTTTGTATCAAAAACTATATATTTGAATGTATGTATGTAAACAATTCATTGTAAAAAAAAAAAAAAAAATTATAAAACGTACAAAAATACCTCGTTTTTTTTCCGAATTTGATAAACACGACTTTCTGAACTCTGAAATTGAAATCTCCGAATCATTAATACTCCGAATGTTAGTTTCACTACTAGTTTAGTTTTCTGAAATTCCGAATAATTAAATTTCCGGCTAAAATCCCGTAAAATATTTATCCGAATTGACTATTCCGAATTCCGAAATTTGAATGCAGCCCGAATTTTAAGATATACACACACACACACACACAACTAATAATTCGAGATTTTAGGGCGTTTCCACAACATTTGCATTCCATTTTTTTTATTATTGACTGGGATAAAATAATTGAATATTATAAGTGTTTTCGCTACGCGCGGTTTAGACTAATGATTATGGTTGTAATGACGTCATTTTGCTTGTAACCGCGTTACGTAGCCCTAGCTGTGACGTAGAACAGACCATGTGGCGTTCGAGCTCTTTAGCCATTAGCAGAAATTTGTTTATTTATTTCGTCAGTAAATAATGAACTAAAAAAAAATAACAATCAATATCTGTGAGAATGTGTGACTGGCGAATTAAGTGATGCAGAAATGTTGACGCCGCCAGAAATAAAACAGGTGGCAATGGAAATGAGGAGTAATTAGAGCTACCTTCAAAATCGAAAATGGTCTTATAATGTACATGTTTTATTTTACAGGTGCAAAAGATTCTGCCCATTGTACCTGGGCAAAAAATGTTGTACTACTTGTAGATATCCCTTTAAGACTGCGCCGAGCGTATGCCGGATGTACAGTGGCGCCCTCATGACTATAATTGTGTTTTCTAATAAACTAAAGTATTTTCTTGAAATAGATCGGTACGTTCTTGTTCTACAAATGAAAACACAACTTATAGGGTATTTCACATAGTTTAATAACAATTCACCTTCGAGTTATCAACTTAACGGAAAAAAGTGGCCACCTTTTCCCGTTAAGCTGACTACTCAAATGGTAATTGTTATTACAGTGTGTTTCAAGTAAAACAGAGCGTAATTAAAACCCAAAAATATTTTTTATAGTTTATTGACAATCATCTGCATTTTAATATCTTAAAATAACACAACAAAAGGCTTATTATAACTATATTGGTTTATTGAATATGTGTCAAAAGCGGCGGGACAAGGGTAATGGGACCACTAAGCCTAACCTACAAGTAAAGTTTCACGTAATATATTTGTTGCGTCCTAGAGCTCCGGAATAGCTAGACGCGAGATTTTTGCAAATTAATTTTGAACCAGTTCCTAACAACGACAATCTAATATTATGGAACCTAAGAGCTGATCTGATGATGAACTCGGAAGGTGGAGACAGGACCTTAACTTTGCTTAACCTAGACCCAAGTTTGATCTTGATAAGTAGGTAATGACTTTTCAAAATAAAAGTACAATCGGGAACTGAAACTTATTGGATAGAAAGCGTTTAAAAGTTACTGTTGTCAAAGTAGGAGTAACCATTAAATTAAAAGACTTATGTGTTTACTTATACGACTACTTCAAACGAAGGGTAATGTTATTTGGGTGTATGTACGTGTCTGTGACGCGGACCTAGTATTATCGCGTGACAAAACGTAGATAAGATCATCTGTCACTCTCGCACTTATATACGTGTCAGAAAGTGACAGATGTTTTATCTACATTTAGTCGCGCTATAAACGCAGCCATATTAGGCCCCCTGTAGGCTAGACTCCTTGAATGATTATAAAGTGCGCAGTATTCACCCAAGGAGTTTATTACTATTACTAGGCTATATTATAACCTGCTGCAGGGGGAGTAAGGTTTTTAAAACTAGTGCTATAAGTATAACTTATCTGTGTATCTGTGTATGTGGTGTCTTTGTTCCACAACAGATGGACCGATGGGGATCTAGTTTTCAAATAAAGCTAGTTTAATCGGGATGGGTAATAGCTAGATTTCATTACAATCGGTTATATTATGTAAAAGAGCATTTCTCTTTTTTTTTGCCACTGTTAGTGACACCTCCAGATTTAAAAAAAAAATGGCAGACAGGTAGAGACCATCGAACTATGCAATAATTAAATAATATTGTAATGTGTCCCAAAATATTTGTATGGAAAGTTCCTTTTGTGTTACCGATATTCATACATTTTTGGTAACACAAAAGGAACTTTCCATACAAATATTTTGGGACACATTACAATATTATTTAATTATTGCATAGTTCGATGGTCTCTACCTGTCTGCCATTTTTTTTGAAAATCTGGAGGTGTCACTAACAGTGGCAAAAAAAAGAGAAATGCTCAAAAGAGAGTATTTATTTAAAAAAAACCGGTCAAGTGCGAATCGCGATCGCAATCGACTTCAAAGGCGATTCAACCAACTTCAAAATAAATGTGAATTAAACTAAAAACTAAACTAAGTGATGCTTCGTAAACTTATCTTCTCTTCTTCGTCTATACCAATTAAAATTGGCAAAGATTGACTGAGATTACCAATGATAAAAACAAAAACGATTGCGATTGCATTCTTAACATTTAAAGGCTAAAACTTTATTTAACACGCTCGTCCGCAGCTTCCTTCGTCATTCTCTTCGTGCGTGCTTTCCCTTCCTTCTTGCTTGTTCCTGCTACTTCCCCCTCCTCTGTCGGAGCGTCCTTGTTCCTGGGGCGCTTCTTCCAGGTCATCTTGAGCTTGAGGTGCTTGAGCCGGTGGTGCGTGAACAGCGCGGCGGAGTACGTGAAGGTGGCGGGACACAGCTTGCACACGTGCGGCCGCAGCCCGGCGTGCGCCAGCAGGTGCTCCCGCAACGACTTCTTGATCTGTTACAATAACAAAACCGGATACTAATAGTACATTGTGCGTCAAGGGCGGTAAGAAGAGGATTGCTAACGAGAGACTTTTAGAAGCCCGACGCCGAAGGCGGAGGGCTTTTAATGACTCGAGTTTGCAATCTCCTTACTGCCCATGATACACACAATGATTTTCATCACATTAGCGAGGAAATAAAAAACAAATAGAAAAAGAAACCCTTTTCTTTAGATTTCGCTGGCAGCAAATCATTGTTGAGTAGTTGAGCCGCGTTTAACAAATCAGGTGGTGTTGATGTCACTACAGATTCTTCCGATGAGGAAGTCATATTTAGTTTGTTTTTTTCGTACCTTTAAACAAAATACGCTTCGGAAACAACAATCAAACAAAATTAAACGAACTCGATTCGCTAAGCTAAAAGAGTTTGACAACTTTTTTTTAGTCTTCCACAGATAATGCTTAGAATTGCTTTTTTTTAAACTTGACAAATACAGGCCATTCTGCCAGATTGTACAAATTTTTAAAATGAAATTTAATAAAATAATTGCGAATGTCTCTGAAATAATGGTAAAATAGAAATATAATGTAGACAAATGTGCCGTATAAGTTTAATTAAACAGTAAAATTGGTTTGTAGCCAAGTTTTGAATATAGGAAATAAACCTTGGCTGATTTTACACCTCCTTGGTCTGAAATGATGTACAAGTGGATTCTATATTTTAAAACTAAACTCATAACTCCCTAGGGAGTTATGAAAATCTATAACTCCCGCGGGAGCTAAGTCGGCTATAACTGCCCTAAACGCATGCGTGTTATAAAACCCTTTCCGAGCAAGTGTGATGAAATAGTACATTATTGCCTAGGCAGTGAAGCAGGCAATTGCGGGCCGAGGATTGGTTTAAACGGAGGAGCTTGCGAGTCCGTTTAAAAATACGAGGCCCGCAATTACCGTACCTGCCGAGGCATATAGTGCTTTTCTCAAAAATCGCAAGAAAAAAATTGTGTTGGAGTAAAGTAAACAAGCAAGCTTCACATAACAAAAAACTATTACTCTTTACCGCCTTTATGTTGATGACAAGGAGAAACGCAAGCTTTTTTTTAATACTACTCCAAGCTATTCGAGACACAGATAAAAAAGTTATGTTTCGAACAAAATTTGGATGTATAAGACTTGTGCCCTGATTTTATTAAGGCCGTTTTCACTTTTTAAAATGTTAGATACTAGATAGTAATGAAATTTGTATGCAACATTGCGTGCTTGTGTAGCGAGCAACATCGGTAAGCATATCGGTTGTGTTTCACCGTATAGATGAGGCGTGTGTTCTGTGCGAGGCGTGTGTTCTGTGCTCGCGTGTGTGTTGTGCTCGGCGTGTGTGTGGTGCGAGGTGTGCGTGGGTACCGTGTAGGCCTTCCCGCAGAGGGGCAGACGTGCGGGCGCGGCTGCGGGCCGTGCGCGCGCTGGTGGCGCCGCAGCCGCGCCGCCGGTGG
>OZ014466.1:1166878-1278316 GCA_963966035.1 Acleris laterana
TAGGCCTTCCCGCAGAGGTGGCAGACGTGCGGGCGCGGCTGCGGGCCGTGCGCGCGCTGGTGGCGCCGCAGCCGCGCCGCCGTGGGCAGCCGCGCGCCGCACGACCCGCACTTGTAGTTCAGCTGCGGACAACACCACACTCATACACGCTCCAAATAATAACCAGAGCTCGGAATAGGTAGTGCCTATTTACCTAAACTTCGCGGGAGGACGTAACTACGAGTGGTTATAATAACCAGCAAAAAAAAATATCTTATTACTGAATGCGGGATTTTCCGGGATTGAATGTATTACTCTAAAGGCTTAATACATTAAACTTAACTTATAAATCTTGCCATATTGCATATTATTTATTTATTTATATTGAAATAGCAATCAGTCATTAAAAAATATAATGCATATCAAATGGAATCAAAGGGAGCCGGATGAGGGAATTTGATCTTTTCTTAGTTGATTTAATAATATCGTATAGAATGTATTCAATAAAACACACATTTTTTACGACTGATTCTTATTTCAAGATAAATAAATAAGTAATATGCAATATAACAAGATTTATAAGTAAAGTTAACTGTATTAAGCCTTTAGAGTAATACAGTCAATCCCGGGAAATCACGCATTCAATAAAAATAAATGATTATTTTTGCTGGTTATAACCACTCGTAATTACGTCATCCCGAGAAGTTTAGGTAAATAGGCACTACCTATTCCGAGCTCTGATAATAACTATTGGCCCTATAACTTTAATTATAGTAGGTGTTCATATTTTGATTCAAGCGTCGCCACGTCGGGGACCGCTAAGTAGCCGGGGTATTTTATATTATTTCATTTACTTAGCGGTCCCCCGACGGTTCGACGCTTGAATGGAAATATTAACACCTACTTTAACCTCCTGAGGTTCCTTGTACTAAAAATAGTAGATAATCCGGCCATTCAAATAAAGATCTAGTGCCAAGGAAGTAAAGTACAATTTGTTTAGTTTATTAGTAATACGGATATGGGTTCCGCCAGAAAATTAGGCCTTTTAAACGTTAACTTCGGGTATGTTCACAGGAAAGACGCCAACCTAAATCTTTGTATGACCCACCACCGTCACACAGCTGACATTCATACCGACTTAAATACTGGACAGTTTAAAGGACTAATATCTGTACGGTCATCGCGCAAAATAAATGTGTACACTATAGACCTTCAGGTATTTAAAAAATTTAAACAATCCAAACCACGTGACATTGTTAAACACCAAATCAAAACTGTTTTAATGCACTTTGACCTAACAGTGTTCTGCTTCTATTGGCTGACGAACTATAGCACGTGGTTGTTTGGTTTACATTTTTTTAAATACCTAAAATCATAGACTATATCTTCTGCCCGCGACTTCGTCCGCGTAGATTTCGACTATCGTTATACCTTCGGATATTTTTAAATTTTCCGGGATGAAAAGTAGCTTATGCGTTAATCCTGGGTATAAGCTATCACCATTCCAAATTTCATCCAAAGCCGTCCAGCCGTTGCAGCGTGAAGGAGTAACAAACTAACACACACACACACACTCATAAACTACTAATAAGGAATGCATCGAATTACTAGGCAATACATACAATACAATACAATACAAAACACTTTATTGTACACCAAACAATAACATTACAGAGATACAGCATTATTAAAAACAACACAGGTAAACAACAGGCGGTCTTATCGCTGATACATACCAACACACAACACATACACATACACACATACAACACATACATACATACAACACTGGTAAACATCTTAGCCTAAGTGTGCAAAATGTGGTAACAGAATTATCAACAAGTTTTTAGAGTTGTTGGTAATTCTGTAGCTCTGCCTACCCCACTCTGGGAATAAAGGCGTGAGATTATGTATGTATGTATGTACATATCAACTTTAGTACCTGCTTGAGATGCACGATCTGGATGTGCTGCCGCACGCGGCACTTGGTCGCGAACACGCGCCCGCACTCGTCGCACTCGTGCCTGGAATCAGCGGACGTTTTTTTTTCACCAAACACCATAACTTACATGGTTCATGCGTGTAACCATGGTAATAACAATGCTATAATATTTATAAAAGAACTGTTATTACCACGGAAACCGCTCATTATAGAATTGTTTTTACGCGTCGGATAATGCTATAGGTGGTATTCTAATACCATTAACGATATCAATGTTAGCGGTTTATAATAAGCAAGTAGAAATAAGTTTCTGTCAAAAATTTCATTTGGCGACTGTACTTTTTATTGCACAGTCGTCACCTAATTGTCAAGACAATTCTAACAAGCCCCTTACAAGACGGGTTTATCATGTGTAATTTAGGAGTTCCCATGGCCACCCTGAGTCTCCATCATCAGGACTAAAGGCGTATGCAAATTTTCAGCTTCATCGGGAAGTGCGTCAAATTTAACTTGCAAGATTTGACCCTTACATACATGTACAATCGCGGAATGAAAAGGTTGACCACCTTAAGATCTGTTTTTGCTTGCTCAGTATAAGTTATCAGTATTCTGCTTATCGACCGAGTATGACACATTCCGTCATAATGAATGTCATTTCACTACATGGCCCACAGATACATGGTTACCATGGTCACGTATAAACAACAGCTGAACTCAAGTCTTTATTGGTCATTACAAAAGTGTTGCTATGGTCACGTATAAACAACAGCCACTATTGGTTCAATATTATTTCTCTCGTCTGTTACAGTTTTAAAAGGTAACATGTGCTTGCAACGCGTAAATGAATTTATTTGAAAACTGATCAACCTTTTCGTTCCGCGACTGTACATACATTGCAAGTTAAATAAAAGCTTGTAAACAAGTATAGAATACTAGCGACCCGCCCTCGCTTCGCTTCGGTTTAGATTGTTCATACAAAAGGATTTTACCGCTAATTCCCGTTCCCGTGGGAATTTCGGGAATTCCTTTCTTAGTGCACCTCTACGGTACCTAAGCTACGTCCCTTCCAAATTTCAAGTGCCTACGTTTAGCCGTTTAGGCTGTGCGTTGATATGTCAGTCAGTCAGTCAGTTTCTCCTTTTATATATTTAGATTCCGTATCAGACGATGGTAGGTGTGTGTGGTGCGTACTTCCAGTGGTCCCGGCCGCCATGCTTGACGCACAGCTGGTGCAGGCGGTAGGCGCTGGGCGTGTCGAAGCCGCGGTCGCACTCCGCGCAGTACAACTCTGCGCGCAGCTCCGGCTGCCGGCTCAGCTGCTCCTGCCACGAAGAAAGAAACCAGTTAATTAGGCACATGAGGGCTCATTTACAAGTCGGTCATATGGAGTGAAACGTAATAGAACGGTCACGAGCGTTAATTTGGGACCCATTTCAAGAAAAATATGCTTGAAGTCGTTAATGTCATTAGAGATGTCAAGTCATTTGTAACTTTTAGGAAACTCAACCTTATTGTTGTAGAATGTCAGATTGACTTTGGACCTGAGGTGGGTACCAAATTAAATCTCGTGACTGTACATTGTGTATTAAGGGTGGTAAAGAAAGAATTACAAACGAGAGTCTGTTAGAAGGGCTTTAATGACTCGAGCTTTGTATTTCCTTTACCACCCGTGTAACATGTTTGTGTTTGTTTGTTGTTGTTTTTGATCACAATTGCGAGGAAATGAAATAAAATCAGACAAAAGATCATATTTTTAACTTATTAGCGGCAGACTACATCATTGTCTGTGACTTACCACAGATAATGTCAAACGTGTTCGGAGTCCGATTCTAGATCAATAGTTTATATGCGAGATTTTTAGGAAATTGTATGCAACTGAAATTTCATCTCGAATGGAACTTCATATCGAATGGCACAAGAATTGGGGTCCTGACGTATTGTAATAGTTTGAGTCCACGAATAATATTTAAAAACAAAAGCTGTTACGCACGATAAGGCGTAATGTTAAAAAAAGGCCCACGGGTATTATTTTGGATTTACGGTCAATTTTTCTAGCATGTTAGGACACTATTTAAGAGCAAATGTGATGAAAAAGAAAAAAACAAGAACAAACAAGCGTTTCGGACAAGACCCTCATCGCGGAGAAGAAGCGCCGCAAGAAACTCCAGCAGGTCATTTTTTAGGGTTCCGTACCAACACGGTAAAAAGGAAGCCTTATAGACTTCGGTGTCTGTCTGTCTGTATGTCACAGCAGTTTTTCTCTGAAACTATAGAAGCAGAAATTTGTCATAGTTGTATAGCTTGCCTGTACAATTATGCGTAATGCCCTGCGTAATTTTTTGATTATAGCCAAGAATGTACAAAAGATGACCTCTACGAAATTTATGGACCAAATAATCTGAGTAAATCCTGATTTAAAGATAATTATTTCTATTTCACGCGAAATAGTACATTGTGTATTAAGGGTGGTAAACAAAGAATTACAAACGAGAATCTGTTAGAAGCCCGAAGCCGAAGGCTGAGGGCTTTAATGACTCGAGCTTTGTATTTCCTTTACCACCCGTGTAACATACAATGTTTTTCATCACTATTGCGAGGAAATGAATTAAAATCAGACAAAAGATCATATTTTTAACTTATTAGCGGCAGACTACATCATTGCCTGTGACTTAACACAGATAACGTGTTCGGGGTCCGATTCTAGTGACATATGAGATCAATAGTTTATTATGCGAGATTTTTAGGAAATAGTATTCAACTGACATTTCATCTCGAATGAAACTTCATATCGAATGGCACAAGAATTGGGGTCCTGACATATTGTGATAGTTTGAGTCCACGTGTAATATAAAAAAAATAGTACATTGTGTATTAAGGGTGGTAAAGAAAGAATTACAAACGAGAGTCTGTTAGAAGCCCGAAGCCGTAGGCTGAGGGCTTTAATGACTCGAGCTTTGTATTTCCTTTACCACCCGTGTAACATACAATGTTTTTCATCACAATTGCGAGGAAATGAAATAAAATCAGACAAAAGATCATATTTTTAACTTATTAGCGGCAGACTACATCATTGTCTGTGGCTTACCACAGATAATGTCAAACGTGTTCGGAGTCCGATTCTAGTGACATATGAGATCAATAGTTTATTATGTGAGATTGTTAGGAAATAGTATTCAACTGACATTTCATCTCGAATGAAACTTCATATCGAATGGCACAAGAATTGGGGTCCTGACGTATTGTGATAGTTTGAGTCCACGTATAATATTTAAAAAAAAAGCTATTACGCACTTAAGTAACGTAATGGTAAAAAAAAGGCCCGCGGGTATTATTTTGGATTTACGGTCGATTTTTCTAGCATGTTAGGACACTATTTACGAGCAAGTGTGATGAAAAAGCTATTACGCACGTTAGGGCGTAATGGTAAAAAAAAGGCCCGCGGGTATTATTTTGAATTTACGGTCGATTTTTCTAGCATGTTAGGACACTATTTACGAGCAAGTGTGATGAAAAATAAAATAAAGTAGTCAAATTATACTTTTGGAAAAAAAAACTTCAAAGCCCTGTATTAAAATGGTGTTATTGCATAAAAAATAAAGTTCATTGAAAAATGAGTATTTTTTTGCGCTTTCCAACTATATTATATTAAATACGGAACCCGCGGTGCGCGAGTCCGCCCCGCACTTGACCGTTTTTTTGTCTGTCAGCAAATGACGAGCTGACGACACAACAATGGACACACAGATAGACAAATAAATGAAAATTGCAATTAGGCACCTGTTTTCTGTGGAGATACATGTGTTTGTACAGCCTGGTTTTATTCTTGCACAGCTTGTTGCAAATTCTACAAGTTTGAGGCTCTTCGGGTTTCGAATGCATTCTGAAAAAAAAAACAATAAATTAGTACATTACTGCAGACGCCGTGAAGTAAGGGTTTGCTGGACGAGTTGGGTAAAACGAGTCCTGCAATCCCTGTTCCGGCCGAGGATTGTATAGTGCTTTTCTCAAGCAATGAGAGGAAATATTACAATTAAAATAACTACCAGCCTCCTATTTCACCATCCTGACAATGACTGGTGACATTTTAGCGTACATGGCGCAGCTTATATGAATCGCAGTAATATATTAGCGTGTTAACTTTGCAATGTATACCGAATTGTCACCTGTCACCTGTGATAGTCGGGATGGTGAAATAGGAGGCAATCAAGTAAAATTGTTAAATGCAACATGCCGTTTGAGCAAGCTATTCGAGCACCATTTTTATCCGCAGGTAAATATAGTACAATATAAAAATAAATATGTCGCAAGTATGGTTAGTCTAGTGGTCGTTGGCAGTATGTAATTTTTCCTTAAAAAAAAAAAACATTTATTTCAGACTACAGAATCCATAGATTGTTAGTATTACACAGAGAACTTAAATAACTATGTTAGTACCTAAACTTAAATGGAGAGAGGTCCAGTGCCTGATCAAGCCACTGTCCCATCTCTCAGCGACGACGGTCAGGAGAGTGTGCCTTAGCCAGTTTAATGTTAGTAAGCAAATTTAAAAGTTAGAGCAGCGGACAATAATGTTTTTTCATAAGAAGTAATGTAGGACGCCATAAACAAGAAACTTTTCATCACACTTACTCGGAAAGGGTTTTATAACACGCAGGCGTTTAGGGCAGTTATAGCCGACTTAGCTCCCGCGGGAGTTATAGTTTTTCATAACTCCCTAGGGAGTTATGAGTTTAGTTTTAAAATATAGAATCCACTTGTACATCATTTCAGACCAAGGAGGTGTAAAATCAGCCAAGGTTTATTTCCTATATTCAAAACTTGGCTACAAACCAATTTTACTGTTTAATTAAACTTATACGGCACATTTGTCTGCATTATATTTCTATTTTACCATACTATTATTTCAGAGACATTCGCAATTATTTTATTAAATTTCATTTTGAAAATTTGTACAATCTGGCAGAATGGCCTGTATTTCACAAGTTTAAAAAAAAGCAATTCTAAGCATTATCTGTGGAAGACTAAAAAAAAGTTGTCAAACTCTTTTAGCTTAGCGAATTGAGTTCGTTTAATTTTGTTTGATTGTTGTTTCCGAAGCGTATTTTGTTTAAAGGTACGAAAAAAACAAACTAAATATGACTTCCTCATCGGAAGAATCTGTAGTGACATCAACACCACCTGATTTGTTGAATGCGGCTCAACTACTCAACAATGATTTGCTGCCAGCGAAATCTAAAGAAAGGTTTTTTTTTCTATTTCCTCGCTATTGTGATGAAAATCATTGTGTGTATCATGGGCAGCCTTCGGCGTCGGGCTTCTAATAGTCTCTCGTTAGCAATCCTCTTCTTACCGCCCTTGATGCACAATGTACTATAATATCTTCGATTCGTGACATTAACGCATATATTTCCGAGCATGTTTGAGAAAACTCGTTTTTAATAACAATGTTGTAATATTTATATTCTTGTGCAATAAAGGGTTTACATACATACATACATACATACAATAACATACAATCATACACAGTAAACATAAAGTAGATTTTGGTTGAGCAGGCAGCGCTGTCCGTCAGCCTCGCGTCCGGTTACCTCTCCTGGTGCCGCTCGAGCTTGCCCTTGTCGGCGAAGCGCGAGTAGCACTGGCCGCACTTCTCTGGCAGCGGCGTCTTCTTCCGGACCTTTTCCTTCTCCTTAAACAGACCCTTCACGAAGTTCGTTTGTTCCCTGAAAGGATGAAACTTTGAAATGTTGTACATATCAATTGTACTCATCTATGTTCATAGTTTTGTACTAAAGTCTATACTTTTAGGTATGAAAACAATGTAAACAAAACTACCACGTGATATAGTTCGTCAGCCAATAGAAACACTGATACGTCAAAGTGCGATTAAACAGTTTTGATTGGCTGTTTAACAATGTCACGTGGTTTGGATTAATTAAATTTTTTTTCATCACACTTGCTAGTAAATAGTGTCCTAACATGCTAGAAAAATCGACCGTAAATCCAAAATAATACCCGCGGGCCTTTTTTTTACCATTACGCTTCTAACGTACGTAATAGCTTTTTCATCACACTTGCTCGTAAATAGTGTCCTAACATGCTAGAAAAATCGACCGTAAATCCAAAATAATACCCGCGGGCCTTTTTTAGAGTTCCGTAGTCAAACTAGGAACCCTTATAGTTTCGCCATGTCCGTCCGTCCGTCCGTCCGTCCCCAGTCTAGCTCAGAGACTCGTAGTACTAGAAAGCTGTAATTTGGCATGAATATACATATTAGTCACGCCAACAAAGTGATAAAATAAAATTTCAAAAAATATTTTTTTTTAATGCACCTCCCCTACACGTAACGTGGGAATGCCTTTTTTTTCTTGCCTACCCCATAGTGTGGGGTGTCGTTGGATAGGTCTTTCAAAAATATTGCGGGTTTATGAAAACAATTTTTCGATTAAGGGATCCGTTTATGACATATTAAGCTTTAAAGCGCTATTTTTTGTTAGAGTCAAATGTCCCCCCCCATGTTGATTTTTGAGATAGTTTTTTGTGTTTGTCGTTACGGCTTCGGAACCCTACACTGAGCATGGTCCGACATGCTCTTGCCCGGTTTTTTAAATATTATACGTGGACTCAAACTATCACAATACGTCAGGACCCCAATTCTTGTGCCATTCGATATGAAGTTTCATTCGAGATGAAATGTCAGTTGAATACTATTTCCTAACAATCTCGCATGATAAACTATTGATCTCATATGTCACTAGAATCGGACTCCGAACACGTTTGACATTATCTGTGGTAAGTCACAGACAATGATGTAGTCTGCCGCTAATAAGTTAAAAATATGATCTTTTGTCTGATTTTATTTCATTTCCTCGCAATTGTGATGAAAAACATTGTATGTTACACGGGTGGTAAAGGAAATACAAAGCTCGAGTCATTAAAGCCCTCAGCCTACGGCTTCGGGCTTCTAACAGACTCTCGTTTGTAATTCTTTCTTTACCACCCTTAATACACAATGTACTATTTTTTTAAATATTACACGTGGACTCAAACTATCACAATACGTCAGGACCCCAATTCTTTTGCCATTCGATATGAAGTTTCATTCGAGATGAAATGTCAGTAGCATACAATTTCCTAAAAATCTCGCATATAAACTATTGATCTCGACTGTCACTAGAATCGGACTCCGAACCCGTTTGACATTAGCTGTGGTAAGTCACAGACAATGATGTAGTCTGCCGAGACATATCCTATAATCTGTGGTCTGCCGCTAATAAGTTAAAAATATGATCTTTTGTCTGATTTTATTTCATTTCCTCGCAATTGTGATGAAAAACATTGTATGTTACACGGGTGGTAAAATAAATACAAATCTCGAGTCATTAAAGCCCTCAGCCTTCGGCTTCGGGCTTCTAACAGACTCTCGTTTGTAATTCTTTCTTTACCACCCTTAATACACAATGTACTATTTAATACCTAAAAGTATAGACTATAGTTCCGAAAAATGAAAATGGTTGTGAATTTGTTTCGTGAGCTGGCAGTGAATGTGATAAGAAAGGGATAGAAACTTTCCGTCCACATCTCGATATATTATGACTAGGTAGCTAATAGGGGCAGATCGCTCTACGACTACATCTCAAAAAGTAGCTAAGTTGTTCTTTTAACCCCCGACGCAAAAGAGAGGGGTGTTATAAGTTTGACGTGTAAGTCTGTGTGTGTGTCTGTTTGTGGCATCGTAGCTCTTAAACGGATGAACCGATTTGGATGCGTTTTTTTTTTATTTGAAAGCAGGTCTTTTAGCGGTGGTTCTTAGCTGGTTTAATGAAAATTAGTTCGGCCGTTTAAGATATATCAGCTCTGACAGAAGGGGTCACCATTATATCGGGGTTATTTGTCGATGTCATAGTTATTTACCTTATGTCTGTTGTCGCATGGCGGGGCGCATATTCCTGGGAAATTTGCCCTTCGAGCATTTGAACCTAACGCAAATGAAGTGATAATTTTGTAACTCGATTTTTTAGAGATGTAGTCGCAACGCGATGTAGTCAGCAAGCTTCTATACATATTGAAAGAGACGAATCCCTTTGACTGCCATACTTATCGTTGGTCATAATGTATTATTAGTCATACTTTTTTTTGTCATAACTTCTTTCAGGCTGAAGTTACAGTTTTTAATAAACGGTTATCGTGTAGATTAGTTAGGTTAGGTTAGGTTAGTTTTATAAAAATCCTGAAAAAATAACCGTGTCCTGAGAAAAATGCATTATGACTTGCGAAAATTATGACTAAAAATAATTATGGCAGTCAATAGAGACCCTGAAAGAGAATCTATGAGCATGTTACCATCGCTGAAGCTTGGGCTCGCAGTAGTGTTGCCTGATGACGGCCACGTCGCCCGTCGAGAAGGGGCAGTAGCAGCAGCAGTAGCGCGTGGCGTGCGTGCGCACGTGCGCGCGCCACGCGCCCACCTCGCCCTCGCGGTGCCCGCACGTGCGGCACTGGTAGCGCCCGTCGGCGAACTGACCGCGGATCACACACGTATAGGGTAGGTATCACTCTGGGGCGGGGTCACTAACCCCCGACGCAAAAACGACGGGGTGTTATAAGCAAGGATCGGAAATTCGGATCGATATTTACCTAATCTTTGGCGGCGGCGATGTTGTTCAGTTGTATGGAGGCGGACTCAATAATAATTTATTAACAAAGTTCCCGGGACTTATGAATAAATAAATTAAGCCAACATAAATCCGGAATTAAGTATTGACATTCAACATTTGAAGTGATTTTTTAAGTTAAGATTTACCAAAAATGTTATTTATTTTACAGGTAACTCATCTAACTTAACCTAACGAAGTCTGAGGAGCAAATTGACGTAACGTTTTATCCTAAATGTTAAATAATTAAAATAAACGTTTTGTAGAATCCCAGAATCCCGGAAATTATATTATTAAAATAATGTTTTTAAGAAGCCGATGCCATATTCACTCAACTTTTTCCGGGATTTTGCCAACTTCCGAATCCGAATTTCCGATCCCTGGTTATAAGTGTCTGTGTGTGTGTCTGTCTGTGGCATCGTAGCTCCCGAACGGATGAACCGATTTAGATATTGTTTTTTTTGTGTGAAATGTGAATTAGTCGGGAGTGTGTTTAGACATGTTTTATCAAAATCGGTCCAGTCGTTTTTGAGATATTGAGCTTTAAAGTTTAAAAAGCGCAAATTAAAAATAAAATTGGTTTTTTTTATTCGGCTATAAACAGTCGGTAAAAAAACGTCTAAAAAGTAAAAAAAAATAAGTATTGGCCCAATAAGTTTAATTATACTAGGTATTAATATTTTGATTCAAGCGTCGAAACGTCGGGGAAGTAAATGAAATAATATAACATAGGTGCCCGCATAATTGGCAGTGGTAGGGGCTATCGGCGAACTGACCACAGATTATGTACGGGTACGAGCCTTAATTTGGGACCCATTTCAAGAAAAATATGCTTGAAGTCGTCAATGTCATTAGAGACGTCAAGTCATTTGTAACTTTTAGGAAACTCAACCCTATTGTTGTACAATGTCAGATTGACTTTGGACCTAAGGTGGGTACCAAATGAAATCTCGTGACAGTACCTGTGGGGTGGGGATTCTGGATTAGGTTATTGAATTCCGTAGTGAAAATGGCTACATAAAGTCTCACAAAAGGGGAAAAACACAACCAAGTTAAGATAATAAGCTAGTACAGTCAGCGTCAAAAGTAGCTAAGCAGAATAACATGTTCAAAATGATCTAAACACGACGTATTCTCTTATAGAGTCGAGTGCAGATCATTTTGACTACTACTGCAGCTGACTGTAGCTCAACAATCCGGTGTTATATCTGAATATAAAAAGACTGAAAAGAATAGGGATTTTTGTCTAAAGTTTTCGGAGTAAATCTAAATATATAAAAGGAGGAACTGACTGACTGACTGACATATCAACGCACAGCCTAAACGGCTAAACGTAGGTAGGTACTTGAAATTTGGAAGGGACGAAGCTTAGGTACCGTAGAGGTGCACTAAGAAAGGAATTCCCGAAATTCCCACGGGAACGGGAATTAGCGGTAAAATCCTTTTGTATGAAAAATCTAAACCGAAGCGAAGCGTGGGCGGGTCGCTGTATATAAAAAGACCGTTAAAATTCACAAAGCGAATAGAGATTTTTGTCTAAAGTTTTCGGAGTAAATTGACTATAAGGACAAAGTATGAAAGCGCCACTGACCTAACTTACCGGATGGTGCGTCCTGTCGTGCAGCGCCTTGCCGGTCTCGCAGCGGAAGGCGACGAGGCAGGCGTGGCACTTGTGGCGCGCGCCCGCGAACTCGGGCGCCGCCGCCGCCGCCGCGCGCGCCGCCGCCACCTCCGCGTCGGGCAGCATGCGCACGTACCACGACTGCGGCGCGCTCTGCGCAACACACTACCGGTTACGATGTGAGCGGCAGGAGCGTCCGTGGCCTAGCGGCTCAGGGGGTCGACTCGAGAGCTAAGGTACCGAGTTTCGATTCGAAACCCCCGCCCTCACCATGTAACAGTCCGCGGAATGAAAAGGTTGACCACCTTAAGATCTGTTTAACTTGCTCAGTATAAGGCCTGATTCCACACTTTGCGAAGTGCAAGTGCGAAGTTCATACATTTACTACTTGCCACTTGACAGCAAATGTATGAACTCGCACTTGCACTTCGCAAAGTGTGAATTAGCTATAAGTTATCAATTCTTTTGTTGAATGGCTACTGTCCAGTGGACAATTCTGCCAGTGTCAAGGTTGGAAGTTACACGTGATCGGTAAAAATGGTTTCCAGAAACAGATGCTGATCATCAGTTGGGGAATCTAAAAACAAATAAAATAATACACTAACTACAACTACAAATACTAAAACTAAAATTAGAATTTTATAAGTTATCAGTATCTGCTTATCGACCGAGTGTGACACATTCCGTCATAATGAATGTTCATTACACTACATGGCCATGTTACCATGGTCACGTATAAACAACTGCCACTATTGGTTCAAACTAAACTTGAGTCTTTATTGGTCGTTACAAAAGTGTTGCTATAGTCACGTATAAACAACAGCCACTATTGGTTAACTGAACTTGAGTCTTTATTGGTCGTTACAAAAGGGTTGCTATGGTCACGTATAAACAACAGCCACTATTGTTCAATAATTATTATCTCGACTGTTACAGTTTAAAAAGGTAACATGTATTGCTACGCGTAAATTAATTTATTTGAAAACTGGTCAACCTTTTCGTTCCGCGACTGTACCAATGAGTTTTTCTAACTTAAGTGCATTATCCGATGCTCTTATGGTTAAGGAAAACATCGTGAGGAAACCGACACATTCGGAACAGCTGACTGTGTAAGTGGGTAATTGCAACAAAAATATCCTAAGGGTCGATGTGTATCCGAAAGGACCACATCTGTAAGATAAGTGAACAGCAAGCTTTTAAGAGTATTGTGAAGCTAAAAATGTCCATACAAAATGAGGTAGGTGGACCATGGAAGGCCACTCTAACGAGTAAACAATTTTTTATTCGTTTATTTACTGGATAAATTAAGGAAACAATGTATTAAGTAATATTTTGTTTTATTGCGCACCATATAATTGACTTTCTTTTTACCTAACTTTAACCACTATTTATTAAATTTAAGTTTTATAAAAGCTCTTCCAAATGGCCTTGCAAGGAACACGGCTCCAAACAAGGCCAATATTATACATCAGTCGTTAAACTTAAAAAATAGAGTGGTAACAATATATTATATATCTGCTTTTACAAAAACTACATAATAAGCTCCATCATTTAAGCGAAACATTTAAATGCTCAATGTATTTTTCATCACACTTGCTCGTAAATAGTGTCCTAACATGCTAGAAAAATCGACCGTAAATCCAAAATAATACCCGCGGGCCTTTTTTTACCATTACGCTTCTAACGTACGTAATAGCTTTTTTTTAAATATTACACGTGGACTCAAACTATCACAATACGTCAGGACCCCATTTCTTGTGCCATTCGATATGAAGTTTCATTCGAGATGAAATGTCAGTAGCATACAATTTCCTAAAATCTCGCATATAAACTATTGATCTCGACTGTCACTAGAATCGGACTCCGAACCCGTTTGACATTAGCTGTGGTAAGTCACAGACAATGATGTAGTCTGCCGAGACCATATCCTATAATCTGTGGTCTGCCGCTAATAAGTTAAAAATATGACCTTTTGTCTGATTTTATTTAATTTCCTCGCAATAGGCTAAGTAAAAGTTTTGGAAGATATGTATATTATATTTTTTATCGATAGTCGTCATCCTAAAGATCAAGAAATTGCGGCTCTTTTATTTTTATTTCCTCTAATATTTTAGAAAGATTTTTTTTAGTTATGAAGTTGACATTTGTACACTTCAATGACTGACTAGCTTGTTGCCTTCGTACTTAATGAAAAAGAAAAAAAACACTTCTATATCTGTCATTGTCAAATCAAATCAAAGTAAACAAACGATTCAATACAACGGCTATTTTCTGTTTGCTTGTGTTTCATGTGATCAGTGTTTTTAGAAATATTTTTAACGATCTCAGAACGAACTCTGGACTTTCGTTTTGCCGCTTTGCTTTAAGACCTTTGCACGATATTTGGTCTAAGATTTATTTTCGAACCCTTTGGCACTTCTTCTTGGACACCGGTTTCTTCCTTTTTCGACGACTCTTGCTCTGCTTTTTGATAGCCACGAGAGCACTTTTGAATTGTACAATCCACGCAATGAATTCAGGCAATCCCACACGGACTGGGAAATGGAGTATTACAAAGATTTACTTGAATTTACTTATTTGAATTAAACCGTTTGTTTACTTTGATTTGATTTGACGTTGACAGATATAGAAGTGACAGTTTTTTTTTCTATTTCATTAAATACGAAGGCAACAAGCTTGTCGGTCATTGAAGTGTACAAATGTCAACTTCATAACTAAAAAAAAGATTTCTAAAATATTAGAGGAAATAAAAGTAAAAGAGCCGCAGTTCTATGATCTTAAGGATGACGACTATCGAAAAAAAATATAATTTACATCTCTTCCAAAAACTTTACTTACCCAATTGTGATGAAAAACATTTTTCACTTCTCATGCTCAAAAAGTTTGTCAAAATAGACTCATCAAGCGAGACTCAAGTGATACATGTACAACCGAGGGAAAATATAATATTATATATTTTCCCTAGGGAAAATATGAAATTGAAAATAGAATGATTTACATTTACAAAACATCTAAATTGGACCAATCAAAATACTTCACCAAATTAAATCCACCAATCACAACAAAATCAATCATTCGGCTTCGGGCTTCTAACAGACTCTCGTTTGTAATTCTTTCTTTACCACCCTTAATACACAATGTACTATTAATCATCTATAAAAAACTTAATGAACATTACTTGAACACCATCGTGTAACTAAGAATATATTAATGGAAGTTATTTAAAAATAGTATTATTAAGTATCATATTAGCAACAAAGAACTTGCCAACGTGTTTTATAATAAAATTAAAAACTTTTATTTTTATCCAAAATGGCCTTCTTATGGGTCCGTTCTTTGTAAGGCCACAATGTTCCTAAGAAGGCCAAGCTAACAATAAAGTGTGACAATGACTTTTTCATATTAATTACTACAATAAAATAATAGAAACTACAGACTACTGTAATTATAAAAAACTTATCATGGCACATAGTCAGTCTTGTAGTTAGGAATATTTAAAATCAACTAAGTATTCTTAAGATTAAAAGACGAAAATAATTATAACAAAATCAAGATTAATTTCGAAAATTAATTTAGAAACTAAAAAGATATTAACTTTAGATAGATTAATCACAATTTGGGCATATAAATATGAGATCTTTTTTAGTGAGACCCATACACTCCTCGTGATACCACTTTTGACATTGGGTACATTGCCTCATGTCTCTCATTTTACACTCGCCACATGCATGACAGTACCACTCCTTCTCTTCATCTTCTGCACTTTTCTTCTTCTCTATTTTCGATCTTTTATTGTTTTGTTTTGGTACTATTCTTTTAAGCCGTTTTACAGGATCATTTTTATTTTTGGTGTTCTTTTTTTGACCTTTTTTAATTGTAGACTCCATTTTTCTTACTCGTCGTTTGCTTCATCTTATTCTCTTTTATCTCCAGTTTTAAATAAATCTTTTACTATTCGTTGTCCCTTATAGTTAATAGCTTTTTGCCGTGGACGTGAAGACTTTATCGTAGCGTAATTTGGAGTAGGCAAAAAAGTATGAAACGATTCTTCTTTATCCTTTATTAGCTTAATTAACGGCTCGTCATCATCTGAAGATATGGTCTCATGACTCTTTAGTTGAGCTTTTGTTTTAATTGAGCTTTTGTTTTGCACTAATAGTTTTTTTGGAGTGATTTCTCCTTTCTGTTCGAGATCATCATCAGATGAGGTAGAAAAGCTGTATAGATCCGAGACTTGAAGTTTAGACATGTAGTTTTCTTTTATAAATGATTCACCAAGATTAAAATCAAGATCAGATTCAGAGCTAGAACAGACGATATTTTGTTGCAAGCCAGACGTGCTCTGAAGAGGATTATCGTACAGAGATCGTTGAGGGCCATATTTCGTATCTGCGTCGGTTTCAACGTGTACTGAACTTACGTGGTGGCACTGATCATTTTCCATAATACCTAATTCTAAGTCTGAATCATCACTTGAAAAACTGTAAGAAACAAGAACTGGTTTACTTTTTGGTGTTGCAGCTGCAGATTTTGGCGACAATTCTGACACTTTCTTAACTTCAGTCATAGGAGGCGAGACTTGAACAGATATAAGTGGTTGGTCCATCTGGTGTTGTAACATTTCCGATAAAGGTCTTTCAGTTACAATTGAAGGAGCATAAGCATCTTCGGGTATGACATCGGGATCAAAGGGGTATAAACCAGTGGCTTTAAATCCATTCGTTACATTGGTTTGAGTCATACACTTTGGCCATGTTCGGGAGAAAATTTTGTTAAATGCAGCTTTGTTTAAAGTTCTCTCTTGAGAATTGCACAGGTAGTTTAGAACTTCCTCATCCCAGTGATGTTCGAAGGACCGATTCACTGATTTATCTAGAGGTTGGAGTTCGTGCGTCGTGTTTGAAGGTAAGCAGTATAGTACTATATTATTTTTATCTGCTACTTCCAGAGCCTCATATGATAAATGACACTTTGCGCCATCAAAGATAAGTAGACACTTACCGGATACTTTATGTTGTGCTAAATGTTCAATGAACTCTACGAATAAGCTACTGGTCATGCTGCCTTTGGGTGCCATGCTTACCTTTGTTCCAGGTGGCAAATTCTCTGCTAATTCTGATCTGTGCCTAATCCCTTTAAAAATAATCATAGGCGGTATAGCAGTACCCACAGCATTTACGCACATTGCTATTGATACGTTCTCGGCGTGTTCCGGAGCAACAAGATGTACTCTTTTATTTCCCCTTTCAGCCAAAACTACATTTTGTTTGTGGACCGTAATGCGACACCCTTTTTCATCCATGTTGTACAGACGTTCTGGATGTGCAATAATATCTAACTCTTCATAGAGTTTCTTCACTTCTTCAAAGTGGTGTTTAACAATAGGCTTATTCATTTTCTGAGCTCTAGCTGGATTCATTAACTGGGGTTTCCTTTTTGATATTGATGGGTTTCGAGATAAAAACATTTTAAGCCATTTGCGTCCAGCCATTCTAGTTGACATATTGAACGAGTGTTTGATTTTAAACCTCTCACAAAATAAAAAGGCTTGTTTTCTGATAAATTTAGGCGTAAGTGGTATACCCAGTTTTGCAAACCGTATGATTCGCTGCGATAAATCTTCTTCTAATTGTTTTGTGAGAATAGTCGTCTTCCCAATAATTTTAGCACTGTTACCGCTCAATATATGGTTTCTAAGGGTGCGTCTTGGAATATTGAACTTTATCGCTGCAGCATTTGTATTAAGTTTATTATTTTGTACTGCTTCCATGGCACGTTTTAAACTGTCTTCATCCCATGTACTACCTCTTTTTTTTCTAGGTTTTGACTCCGACATTTTTAAAATCTGAAATATTCGCATAAATTTTAATCATCTGTTCAATTACCCACTTAATAAAATAATTATGAAAAAAAATGTTATTCAATCAGAGTTGAAAAAGTTATAAACGCTTAAAAGTAAAAATGTTATAATATAAAACACTGTTTTAACTGTAACGGTACGTACTTATTTATAACTAAAAAGTAAATGTTCATATGTTCATGGTTTGTGAATGGTCCTTGTAAGGCCCATGTACCATAGCAAGGCCAACGGTCAAATTTTTGATTGGCCTTATAAAGAACCACCGGCCATCCTAGGAACACTGCCAATATTTAAACTTAAATCGAGTTAAAACCATGTTTTTATTCTTTAGAAACCATAAACATAACCTTATACAACAATATACAGTCAAAAATATGAGATAATAATAGGTTATTGACTAAAAACTTACGTTTTGCTAAGAGCGCGAATAACAACTGCAACGTCGACGACCGAAGTCTACGAAACGTGAGCTCGCACTGCCACAATAATGGCGCGGTCGTCAAGCCGCCGCGTTTGTGGCCTTGAGTTTGATGGAGCTTAGTATTTAGTAAAAGGGATGTGTCTTTACATGTCGATAACTACGACTTTTTAATAGTTGGCCTTCAAAGGAGCGTGGCCTTCCATGGTCCACCTACCTTGCAATGTTTTCCTTCCCTTAAACGTATTTCAATATTTTCGATTTTTGAATATGTTGCAGTTGTTATAAAAAGACTAACAAAAAGCAAATAGTTCTTGGATTCGTTTGTCATAACAACTATCAATCTGGTAGACAGACAGACTGACAGTGGAATCTTAGTAGGGTCCTGTTTTTACCATTTGCGTACGGAACCCTAAAAACTATCTATTTATCGATAACATCGATAAACCGCGGTGTTCTCTCCCTACAACTTGTCAAAAGTCGAAATTCCAGGCCCTAGTTATTACAAACTTTTATTAAAAGCTTTTATTTAACTTGCAATGTATGTATGTATGTATGAAAGGGTCAAATCTTGCAAATTAAATTTAACCAACTTCCCGGTCTCCCATAAAGCTGAAAATTTGCGTACGCCTTTAGTTCTGATCACAATACAATAATGTAGTACCATCGAGCTGCTCTGATGATGGAGACTCAGGCCAGGATCGTTTTCACCCGCCGCCCGCGGCTGACAGCGGCCCGCCGCCCGCGGCGTCTGAATGGTATGTTCGGGAATGCTCGGGAGTGGTCGTTTTCGCCCGCCGCGTGCGGCGGGTGAAAACGACCCTGGCCTCAGGGTGGCCATAGGAACTCCTAAATTACACATGATAAACCCTTCGTGTTAGGGCTTGTTAAAATTGACGATTGTGCAAAAAAGTACAGTCAGCAACAAATCTTGTCTCAAACATATATCCTTACGTGTTGGTCGGCCACGGGCGCGTCGCTGCCCGGCGCCCGGCCCGCCGCCTCCGCGACGCTGTGAGAGAACGACGGCATCTCCGCCTGCATCGCCTGTGCTGACGATTCCAACTGGAAACAAACACATGATTAAAAAACCGGTCAAGATCGTGTCGGACTCGTGCACCGAGGGATCCGTATTCAAGATAATATAGTTGGGAAACGTAAAGGAAAATAGTCACTTTTCTATGAACTTTGTTTTCTATGCAATAAGGTCCATTTTGACTAGCCTACATTTTAATACAGATTTTAAAAGGTTTTTGATATATTTATCAAAACTAAAATTTGACAACTTCAAACTTCACCTTCTCTAAATCAGGAATTTTTCAGATTTTTGGGTACATAAACTTTGAAGATAAATCCATAAGTACATTTTCATCACACTTGCTCGTAAATAGTGTCCTAACATGCTAGAAAAATCAACCGTAAATCCAAAATAATACCCGCGGGCCTTTTTGTACCATTACGCCCTATCGTGCGTAAAAGCTTCTTTTTTTAGGGTTCCGTAGTCAAACTAGGAATCCTTATAGTTTCGCCATGTCCGTCCGTCCGTCCGTCCGCAGTCTAGCTCAGAGACTCATAGTACTAGAAAGCTGTAATTTGGCATGAATATACATATTAGTCACGCCAACAAAGTAGTAAAATAAAAATTTTAAAAAATATTTTTTTTTATGCACGTCCCCTACACGTAACGTGGGGATGCCTTGTTTAGGGTTCCGTAGTCAAACTAGGAACCCTTATAGTTTCGCCATGTCCGTCCGTCCGTCCGTCCGTCCGTCCGTCCCCAGTCTAGCTCAGAGACTCATAGTACTAGAAAGCTGTAATTTGGCATGAATGTACATATTAGTCACGCCAACAAAGTGGTAAAATAAAATTTTGAAAAATATTTTTTTTTAATGCACCTCCCCTACACGTAACGTGGGGATGTCTTTTTTTTTTCTTGCTTACCCCATAGTGTGGGGTGTAGTTGGATAGGTCTTTCAAAAATATTGCGGGTTTATGAAAACAATTTTTCGATTAAGGGATCCGTTTATGAAATATTAAGCTTTAAAGCGCTATTTTTTGTTAGAGTCAAGTGTCCCCCCCCCCCTACAGCCAAAACTACAAGTACGAATTTTAAAGGAAAACTATCACGGCTAAGTAGACATGATTAGTTCCTGAGATACCTACAGGCGATTAACGGGTTTATACCTACTAAAAATCATCTAAGACAGCGCCAAATAACTTTAAATAGAAAATTGTTTCATACATGTTGATTTTTGAGATAGTTTTTTGTGTTTGTCGTTACGGCTTCGGAACCCTACACTGAGCATGGTCCGACATGCTCTTGCCCGGTTTTTTTTTCTTTCCCCCCCAATACAGCCAAAACTACAAATACTAAAAATCTGAAAAAAATCTTCAACGAAAGCGCATATAACGAATTTTAAAGGAAAACTATCACGGCTAAGTAGACATGATTAGTTCCTGAGATACAGGCGACTAAAGTGTTTATACCTATCAAAATCGCCTATGATAACTTTGATAGAATAATTTGTTAACGGGGCGTGCAGGACGCGCGGGGGAGTCAAACTGTCCAAGCAACAAATCGAGCGACAGCCGCGCTTATAAGCGCGAGCGCCTAGATGCTGTTCGGACGTGCCCCGGAATGCTACCTACAAGTTTGCGATTTGCGATCTGAAAGTTTACAAATTTTCGATTAGATTATTGATTTGAGTTGAGTATCGTTTGGAAAACTTAAAATTCTATTCACTGGACCTTGTTTTTTTTTTCAATATCTATTAATTACTATATAAAAGATTTAACTTTTATTGTAATTTAAAGTCGGTTTGAAGCAGTTTAGATACCTAACTACCTACATAGGTATACTGATCTCACACTTAAAAGCTTGGCTCTTGTTTGAGATATTATATACGAATTTATAAGAAAAATAATCATTACTAAGTACTTAGACTTAATTAGTTCCTGAGATACAGGCGACTAACGGGTTTATACCTACTAAAAATCATCTAAGACAGCACCAAATAACTTTAAATAGAAAATTGGTTCATACATGTTGATTTTTGAGATAGTTTTTTGTGTTTGTCGTTACGGCTTCGGAACCCTATACTGAGCATGGTCCGACATGCTCTTGCCCGGTTTTAAATATTATACGTGGACTCAAACTATCACAATACGTCAGGACCCCAATTCTTGTGCCATTCGATATGAACTTTCATTCGAGATGAAATGTCAGTTGCATAGGGGAAGATAGTATAGTATCGGACACATATTAATTTTAACAAATAAAGTCTTGAAATTGGAGACAATAAAATCATTTTTAATAATAATTGTGTACATTGAAGTTCATTCGTTATACAGTTTTGGTGAAATGCATAATAGGTAACTTTATCGATTACCGATGTATATCAATTATTATTTCAAAAAAAAATAGTATACTATCGGACATCATGCGATAGTATCGGACAGTATACTTAAAATGCCAAAAACATAATATATACCTAATAAGCGTGAGAATAGGTGAATCCCTACTTTCAATAAATACCTTGCAAACATGTTTGTCAGGAGAGTTTTAGTAAAAATTAAGAAGAGAGTCAAATAACACTATTTTGTTAAGTATCGGACAGTTTGGTTTAGTAACGGACATCTTATTATTTTACTATAATTATTTATTATTTATCGATATTAAGTAAGAAACGAAGGTAAGAAGGAACCTAACACTACTGGTAATAAAAATTCGACTAAACTTGTTGAGTATTGTTTAATTCGTTTTTTTAAGTAATTGAACACGTATAATAGGTATTATAATTATAATCTCCAACAAAAACTTAAAAACTCTTTGTACCTACATCTATAATATGTATTACTTTTGGCTATCTTCTTAGGAAAAAAACTTAAAGACACATTAAACATAATAGATGCATAGTAGATATACGAGTAAGTACCTTTGAAAATTTAAATTTTCTTATGCCTATTGGGACAATCGCTGCAAAGCAGAATGTGTTACAAATTTTTAAGAAGTCTTTTTCTTGCTGTAAGAACTAAAAATAATCTTACATTATTTGTACTTGTATCATCTTTGGCCATATACCTACATAATTTTAAGGACACTTATGAAACTTAACAGACTTGACCCTACCTACCCTACCAATTTGAGTTATTTTCTTATACGAAACAATCATAATGAGATCACAAATCACAATGCAGAAACATTAAAACGTTAGGATTACTCTAATCCTAGCAGTAAAAAATTAAATAACATTAAATATTTCTTTAACACATTTGTTCGAAAAATGTATTTACGAAGCCTGTATACCCATTAGTATTTAGTAGTTAGTTATTAGTAGGTAGTAATTAGTAGTAGTATGTAGTATGAGGTATCTAATTAATAGTATTTAGTATTTAGTATGTTGATATTCAGTTTTCTTGCAAATGTGTTGAAAAACGTTGTATGACACACGTGCGGAAATTGGTATTACATTCGTCTTCTTGTTTATAAAAATCAACTTACCGCACTAGTATCATAAATTACTACCTATTGTAAGTATGAGTATCATCTTTGATCATATTCTTAGGCTTAGGAACCATTTTTAAGGCATTTTTTACCCGACTGCAAAGGAAGTGTTGTAATATTTTTCAAAAAACACTAAAAAGACGTACTTAAGTAAAACAGTAAAAAAAAATGTGAGTAAAAAGTGAACAAAAGATATGTAAACAAGACTCAAAATATATCCTTTATCCTCGGTTTGAAAAGTTCATAGTTCGCAGTCGGGTTTTTTATTTTTTTATACATAATCAGTCACTTATGTCACTAGAACAACTATCGCATACAAAATAGGGATCATTTCCATTAAAAACACAATATTCGTGGAACCATATATGGCACTTAATACACTGTACCCAGTCTTCGTCATCTTTATAGAAATCTCCACATTTTCCACAAACTGTAGTAGTACGCTTTGTACGCTTTCCACTTTTGTTTGTTTTATTCCACAACACCTTTTTGACTTTATCTATCTTATCGTTTTTAGGGTTCCGTAGCCGAATGGCAAAAAACGGAACCCTTATGGATTCGTCATGTCTGTCCATCCGTCCGTCTGTCCGTCCGTATGTCACAGCCACTTTTTCCGTAACTATAAGAGCTATAGGTACTGTGGAAACATTGTAAGTAGATGTATTCTGTGAACCGCTTTAAGATTTTCATACAAAAATAGAAAAAAAACAATAAATTTTTGGGGTTCCCCATACTTAGAACTGAAACTCAATTTTTTTTTTTTGATCAAACCCATACGTGTGGGGTATCTATGGATAGGTCTTCAAAAATGATATTGAGGTTTCTAATATAATTTTTTTCTAAACTGAATAATTTGCGCGAGAGACGCTTCCAAAGTGGAAAAATGTGTGTCCCCCCCCGTAACTTCTAAAATAAGGGAATGATAAATGTAAAAATAATATATGATATACATTACCATGCAAATTTCCACCGAAAATTGGTTTGAACGAGATCTAATAATTAGTTTTTTTTTAATACGTTATAAATCGTAAACCGCATTTTACCTTTCATTCAATCCACTCCAATATAATAAAGAATAAAGAAATACATTTATTTAGATGTATAGTGGTACGGAACCCTACATGCGCGAGTCCGACTCGCACTTGGCCGCTTTTTATCATTCTTACCAGGAACTTTCTTCGGACTTATTTTGTTTGGTCTCTTTTCTTGTTTAATTACTATTTTTTTTACTTTATTCACGTTTTTTATTTTCTTTTTCATTTTTTTTATTTTCTTTTTCATTTTTTTCCTTTTGTTTTTGTTCTAGTTCAGCTTTGTAAGGTGTTGAAGTTAATATTTCAGATTTTGTAGACTTTCGTTTCCTGGACGCTAATCGTCTTTTTAGAGCCTCTCCTGTAGGGTGCAGTGACTCGACACATCTTGAGAATTTCTCTTTCAAAGGAGTTTCCTTATGAGATGTTGATGGTGCTTCACACGTTATCATTTTACTCGCATGTTGATAATTTGCTTCACGTAAAGTCAGTTTTTTTTGTTACAATCTTAGATTCTTTGATTTTACTCGTAGATGCCTGTTCAATGTCTTTTTTGGGGGGTTTGTAAATCAGCAAGAATACTAGTGTTGTTTTTTTAGAGGGGTTGTAAATCAGCAAGAATACTAGCGTTGTTTATTTGGGGGGGTTGTAAATCAGCAAGAATACTAGCGTTGTTTATTTGGGGGGGGTTGTAAATCAGGAAGAATACTAGTGTTGTTTTTTTGGGGGGTTTGTAAATCAGCAAGAATAGCATCGTACAAATCGTCTGGAATATCTAAACATGTAGGAATCACATTTTGTACAGAGAAGTCATCATTACGTTCAGGCCCCTATACCACAAAACTTTACAAGCCTACAATTTAACAAATTTGTCAACTTTTTGTATGGAGATCCGTACAAATTTGTCAAATTGTACGCTTGTAAAGTTTTGTGGGATAGGGGCCAGGTGTTGCATTTGTATGAATAACTACATTTGCACCTATGTCCGGCGTCGGAGCACTTTCATAGTTCTGTTCTTGTGGGGTCAATATTTCTGCACTGTGGAGCGGGACTTGAGGGGACGAGTAATAAACACGAATGCTGACAAAAGACTAACTTTATTCAATATAATTACACAATATAATATAAGAACAATATGCCTGATGCGCACTTATGAATAACTCCTTACATCTCCCACGGAGTGAGAAAAGAAAAATACATCCTTAGCTGTATTTTTGTTTATAACGGTACATAATATAACTTAGTTCTATTTTTATGAACTAACATTGATTTTCCATTAACTTCTATTTCTACGTTAGGTGAAAGATCTTTCAACACTTTATATGGGCCCAAGAAAATACTATCTAACTTATTACCTACTTAATTTTTAACTAAAACTAAATCGTTACATTTGTATGTAATTGGATTTTTCGTCTTATCATAATTTTCTTTCCTTTTCATTTTTGAATTTATTAAGTTGTTTCTTGCTTCCCATTGAGCCAACTGAAGTCTATATTTCAATTCTTTAGGATAGCTCTCATGATTGTATTTCTCAAATTACTAGGAAGTGAGCATTTCCTACCGAATACAAGCTCAAATGGCGTAAACCGCGTTTCGGTATGTACTGAAGTATTAAAGGAAAAACTCCAAAATGGTAACCAAGAACTCCATGTATCTGGATGTTTTTCTGTTTGAATGCGTAAAAAGGCAGCCATATGTTTATACATATTTTCCAAAGAACCTATACTTTGATGATGGTAGGCAGTAGAGTTTAACTGATCTATATTTAGAAGTTTACTTACCTCTTTGAAGGTCGCTGAAAGAAACTCTGCTCCCCTGTCTGTAGCTATTTGCTTTGGAACTCCATACCTGATTAATATTAATGTATTAAGTTGTTGACCAATGCTCGTGCTACTTCGTCACTTTTCTTGGAAAACAATGGGTATGCTTCTAGGTATTTAGTTAATTCGCATTGCACTGTCAGTATATAACTATAATTGTTATCATCAATTCCTAATGGACCTACTAAGTCTAAAAATATTTTCTCAAAAGCATAAGTTGCTGTGGTCGTGATAAGCATCGGCTCGCTTATTGGATTTGAATACTTATGTTTTTGACATTTATCACAACTCCTTACAAAATTTCGTATATCTTGTTCCATACCTGGCCAAAAATAATATTTCCTTACATTGTTATACATCCGTCTCATGCCCGCGTGGCCACTAGTGGGCAATAGATGGAAATCATTTAAAATGAACTTGATTTGATCTTTATCGTTTAGCCGTTTAACATCTTTTTCATCACACTTGCTCGTAAATGGTGTTATTCCATGCCTGTATACAGAAGGACAATGGCCTAAATTGTTCCCGCGGGAATTATGGCGAGTTTGTCATCCCTAGGGAGTAATGACTTTCTTTTTAAAATTTGCAACTCTTTCGTACATCATTTCTGACTAAGGAGGTTTAACTTTCAGCCAAAAATTAAATCGGTTTCTAATTTCATCTTTAAAAATTAGCCATAGACTAACTTACATTACACAAAACCTATACGCTTCATTAAACTTCATTATTTTTATACCTATTTCAAGTTTATATCAACATTTATTTATCATTAATTTTAGTAATTATACATTTTTATCAAATTGGCTAAATCTGGCTCGAATCCAGGTCGAAACTAAACGCAGTTATTATCTGTGGTAGAGGTCACAAAAAAAATATCGTCTTAGTAGTACAACACAAAAACAGTCCAACAATGTTGAGTTGCAAAGTAAAATGGAGTGTTTTTAGACCAGTTTACTTTCTACTCTGCTATTGGTCGGTTATTTATGACATTAGTAACTCGTTCGGAAATAAATAAAAAAATGTTTGACAAATATGACATTAGAACGTTTAATTAAAAAATTAAAACGTCAAATCCGCTCAGTGAAAGTGTATTTTTGCGATTGTAAACGTGTTTTTATGTAAGTTTTTAAGGCGTACGTGAAAAACGCCTTTGCATCTTTAAATAAGGTAAAAATTAAAAAAGTTAAAAAGGCGGGAATGAAAATTACTTCTGTTCTTTTAATTGGAAACAAACGCTAAACTTTTGAACTTTTGATTGGAAATTTGTACGATATTCAACAAAAATGAGTGATACAATTCCTTGTCATTCAGCAACTGTCCTAATGCTAATATCAATATTACTTTTAATTAAACTGTGTATTATGTCCTAACCTGTTTTATTTCCTTACATTAGGCGTGAAAAGCACATAGTATTGCCTCGGTAGAAAGTGCAATAGATGGACTCGTATCTTCGCGGTCCTCACCTGCGGCTCGGCCCGCGAACTAACTCGTCCATCTATTGCTTACTTTCTGTACCTGGGCTACAATGTACTATTCCATTTACGTTCCCGTTCGTTCGTCAAAAGTTATTTCTTTATATTTTGCAGAGTTAAAGTGTTTTTTCCTCGCAAATGTGATGAAAACCATTGTGTGTATCACAGGCAGTAAGGGGATTACTAACTCGAGTCATTAAAAGCACTCCGCCTTCGGCGTCGGGCTTCTAACACTCTCGTTAGTAATTCCCTTCTTACTACCCTTGATGCACAATGTACTATTAAAATGCATAGCTTTAAATTGGTTTTACACCATGGTATTTTCAATTCTTGTGTTAAGTTTTCTATAAAAACGTTATTATTATTATTTTTTAACACATATATTACGTTGCCGTTTATTTGTTTACAAAACAAATCTAGTTCTTTCACAAATTCGTCTGGCGAGAGTTGTGATGAAGAATCTAGAAATTTTATATAAATAGTACTTTTCGTAGCATCGTAGTAAAATATTTTATTTACAATGCCTGTTTTTTGCTTAATTTTTATAGCTAATTCTTGTTGAGATATAAATTTTAATTCTACTAACTCCTTAGGTTTACTATGTGTTTACACGATTTTTGGTTGATCAGACCAATTATCTGTGGAATCAATAGTCTTCCTAGAAATATTATTTGCTTTCTTTGACTGTGATCGCGTCACGACATTTATATTGTTAGATATCTCTTTTAACTCATGACTTGTTATGTGAACTCTTGACAAAGCATCAGCTGGTGCATTATCTGATCCTCTCACGTACTCGACGTTGTAATCGTACTCTTCGAGCGTTAATCTAAATTTTAATAAGCGGCTAGATGGATCGCGCATACCAAACAAATAAATTAACTTGAGGGGACGAGTAATAAACACAAAGGCTGACAAAAGACTAACTTTATTCAATATAATTACACAATATAATATAAGAACAATATGCCTGATGCGCACTTATGAATAACTGCTTACAGCACAAGTACTTTCGTAAATTTCATCTGGAATGTCAAGATGTTCGGCAGGAAGATAATCATCGCTACTGAACACATTAGGATCAAATGGTTCAATTCCAGCGCACTTGAAGCCACTTTTCATAGTTTCCAGGGTACATGCTTTGCTATATGCCTGATTCACCAGTCCCGCTATATCGTAATCTGATATTCTTGAAAATTTATTTTGTCTCATCCTCGATGAGCAAGCCGTGTCAAATGCATTGTTAAACGGTTTCATGAAAGTCCGACCGAGTGGTTGAAGCTTGTTTGAAGTGTGTGGAGGTATGGTTAATAGATGGACATGATTTTCTTTTGCAAAAGTGATTACGTCCAATTCCCTGTGGCTGCCATGCCCATCCATAATTAAGAGTACGGGGTCATTTTGAGTTGGCTTGACAATATTTACAAAGTGCTGTAACCATTTCAAAAAAATGGCTCCATTTATCCACCCACTCGGGTTTGGTTCAAAGATACTTCCAGGCGGGGCATTTTGTTTTAAACGATCGTTCATGTTTTTCCTAGGAAAAATAAATAAAGGTGGGATGAATCTGTCACCGGTGGCATTAGCACAAAACAGTAACGTCACCGTACGTCCTCTTTCACCCGAAGTCAGTTTTCCTACCGGTTTTTTACCTTTGGCGCTCATAACTTTGAAGGTATTTTTATGAACGCAACTTACTCCTGTTTCGTCCGCATTGTATATGTTTTTGGCCTCAAATTTGTGAGCATCTTTTAACTTCTCAAGCTTATCAAAAAAAACAGTCACTTGAGGCTTGTTGAAGCCCACCGCTCTTGCAAGACTGGTAGATTCAGGTTTCCTTAAGCAGATATTCGGATGCCGCTTTATAAAGGAATAGTAAAACTCATTCCCTGCCACCCCTTTTTCTTTGTTAAAACGATGTTTTATTTTAAATTTTTCTGCTAAATCAAAAGCTAACTTGCAGAACTCTTGTTTTGTAAAAGGCATCAAGCGTCTGTCGGCATCTTGAACATATTCGACTAGTAATTTTTCAAATTCCTCTGAAAACGTTTGTTTGAAGTAACCCATGTCAGGTGTAAGCTTAACTACCAAACCTTTTCGCAATTTTGTAACTCTGTTATTAAGAGTACTTTTGGGTACTTTAAAATGTAAAGCTGCTTGTCTAGTTGTCAATTTATCCGTCATGACTCGCTCTATTGCTTTTTTCATGTCGATTTCGCTCCATATTCCGCGGCCTTGAGGTTTCTTTTTAAATCTCGGCATCTTCATAGATGAAGCCAGTGCAGTAGGTAGATAGACCTAAAGCAATTAACATTGTATTAATTTAGTAGTAGAGGTAAAAGCAGAGGCGACTCACAGATTTGACATTTGTTGGTTCCCTGTACCATTAGCTAAAAAAGTGGTCTACACTTTTGAACTCTATTGCGTCGGATCGGAATAGAGCCCACATCGCACTCGACGATAGTGTGACGATAGCGTCTGTAGGTAGTCACACGAACTGAAAAACCAGTCTTGTTACGCACCCTGCCCTAAGTAACTTAAAGTAATAACGCCCTACATATCCTATTCTTTTATTTAAAAAAAAGTTTATAAAAAGAAAAACCCGCCTTCAAAACGCAAAAAAATAACTTCTTGGTAGTAATGGTAGGTAGGTAGGTCAGTCCAACTGAAGTCTGCTTTTGGTTAAACCATTGTAGGAAACCGACTTCAGTTGGACTATTACCTACCATCTTAAATAAGTTATTTTTTTGGTTTTTGAAGGCGGGTTTTTGTTTTTATAAACTTTTTTTTTATTTTACACTTTTTAGAGATTATAATTATGCTGTTATGTAGTCCCACTTCTCAAATAATAAGAAACTATAGAACACTAGCTTCTGCCTGCGACTTCGTCCACGTAGAATTAGAAGTATTTAGTGATTTAATTCCGAATTCAAGGTAGCCTATGTTTTAATTTCAGTGTATAACAAACTCTATTCCAAAATGTATCCAACCAAATTCCTCCATCCGTTTTAGCGAAGAAGTAATAAAGGAACAATAAAATGATAGGATATAAATAGGTACACAATGGCTCTATTAGTTTTAAATTTTTTATGTTAGTTTTCGGTACTGGGTGGTCAAATAAAAAGTTAACCTAACCACCTGTATTTATTCCCAGTTCATTACAGCTTTTGTCATAGCTCATAGCTAATATTTATTGAACTTCGATAAGTACATACTTCGACCCCCCTTTTCACCCCCTTGGGAATATTTTTTTCAAAATTGCCAAAAGTAGGTAATAATTTTTATTTGTAATTGTAAATTGATCTGACAAAGTTAAGTCAAAATTTACTTGCAACATTTGTACCGGCCATCATCAATACCTACATACCTAGTAACGTGTAATAATTAAAAGTGTTAGGTATTATTTAATTTATTTTTGGGCAATTCTATTATTATTTATTATTAACTTACGTGTAGTAATGGACGCGAGGACGTGTCCCATACTATACGAAACTTCCCTGTCCGATACTATACAACACGACTAACATTATAAAAAAATAAATTAAAAAAGAACACGCCATTTTTCATTGGTTTTAGTATCATAAATTAAATATATAATAAACTTATTATACTCGTAACATGAGCTGTTTGTAATAACTTAAATTGTGCAGATAGTAAACAAAGCAAAAAATATATTCCTTACGTTGAAATTGATTTACTCACATAAATCGATGCGGTGCGCGCAGGGGCGTCGGCAGCTTGCCACAGACTGGTTCATCGCGTGTCTAGAATGGTATATTTCGCTTGTGCGTTCATAGATGGCGCTTAGACGTGAAATAGGGATGTTAGCGACATTGTCCGAAACTATACACTGTCCGATACTATACTATCTTCCCCTACAATTTCCTAAAAATCTCGCATATAAACTATTGATCTCGACTGTCACTAGAATCGGACTCCGAACCCGTTTGACATTATCTGTGGTAAGTCACAGACAATGATGTAGTTTGCCGAGACATATCCTATAATCTGTGGTCTACCGCTAATAAGTTAAAAATATGATCTTTTGTCTGATTTTATTTCATTTCCTCGCAATTGTGATGAAAAACATTGTATGTTACACGGGTGGTAATAGTACATTGTGTATTAAGGGTGGTAAAGAAAGAATTACAAACGAGAGTCTGTTAGAAGCCAGAAGCCGAAGGGCTTTAATGACTCGAGGTTTGTATTTATTTTACCACCCGTATGAAATAGAGGGTGAACATTTGTATGGCGCTACGATATAAACGAGTTCCTCGCGGACAGAGTCGCGGGCAGAAGCTAGTATCAAATATTTGGAAAAATCATGTTATGCAACTACGGCGGAAGTTGATAGCTTGTACAATTTGAAAAAAAAACTGCTGTGTCATACAGAAATGTCACTACAAGAGTTCCCTTTTAGGGTTCCGCAGTCAAACTAGGAACCCTTATAGTTTCACAATGTCCGTCCGTCCGTCCGTCCGCACCCTAGCTCAAAGACTCTTAGTAATTACAGTTTATGCTTGTATCAAGTAGATCTTGTGAAAACTTCAGCATGAGTACCAAACATAATAAGGATTTTCTTTGAAAATAATGCAATCAGCTTAATGTACATGCACCGCAATGGCAGTATGCTATGTGCAGTATGCAAATGGCTCCCATGGCTTGAAATAAAGGTTTACATGGAGTTAGGAAATGAGTATCCGTAAAGCGCGGTGAGTAGGGACACAACCTAAATCGAAGAATAATAACCAGGGATCGGAAATTCGGATCGATATTTTACCTAATCTTTGGCGGCGGCGTTGTTGTTCAGTTGTATGGAGGCGGACTGAATATTAATTTATTAATAAAACTCCCGGGATTTCGGAATAAATTAATTACGCCATCATAAATCCATAATTAGGTATTTACATTCACTATATGAAGTTATTTTTAAATAAATATTTACCAAAAATGCTATTTAATTTACAGATAACTCATCTAACCTAACTTAACCAAGTCTGAGGAGCAAATTGACGGAACGTTTTATCCTAAATGTAAAATAATTAAAATAAACGTTTTGTAGAATCCCAGAATACTTACCGGAAATTATATTATTAAAATAATAATTTCAAGAAGCCGACGCCATATTCCCTTAACATTTTCCGGGATTTTGCCAACTTTAGGTAAATATCAATCCGAATATCCGATCCCTGATAATAAGACTGCAACTATATCCAATAGACGTAACGTGATTGTCTGACTTATTTTAGGTCGTGTCCTCACTCACCCCTCAATTCCTATTACGTTTTACGGTACACAAAAAGCCCCTTATATTGCAAATTGCAAAGCTTTGGATAATCGAGCCCTAGGTCGACTTTGTAATGTCTCATGATATTCAAGTGTCTCAACAAACCTGCGTGATGGGGGGCCGCGGCGTCAACTTGCTCATGGCGCAGGGGGGGGGGCCGCGCGGGACGCAGACCATGGGCGGGGGGCGCGGTGTCAGCTTCGGGAGCTGGCAATACGTTCGTCACATTTTATCTTTTTAGGGTTTCATACCCAATAATATTAATATAATAGCACATTACTGCAGAGGCCGTGAAGAAAGGGATTTAAGTACGCGTTTGGGGCAGACGGGCGAGTCGTAGACGAGGCCGGATAAAAAGAGTCTTTCAATCCCTGTTCCGGCCGAGGATTGCATAATGCTTTTCTCAAGCAATGTGAGGAAATATTACAATTACATTACTGCAATCTTACGATGGTAATCTCAAGACTGCAATATCACGATGGTAACTGCACATAAATTATAGTAACATTGATTTTGTGTTTTTTTTATATCGCAAAATATGTTTACATAGTCTAGTGGTGGTTGGCAGTATGTAATTTTACCTTTGTCAGTTTAATGTTAGTAAGCAAATTTATAAAGTTTGAGGAGCGGACAATAATGTTTTTTCTTAGGTCTTTCATACCCTAGGCCAAGAAGTAATGTAGGGAACCATAAACAAGAAACTTCATGTCTTTTCGTGACATTAACATATCGTCGCTTAGCTAACAATACCGCACAAGTCAGATTTGCTTACTTTTCAGGAGAGACAAAAAACTGTGGTACATTCACATTTTTTATAATACATGTATGATACATATACCATAATGAAATTATTAAGTTAACTTATGATATGTACTACACTTAAATAATAAATATTGTCTCTTTGGGTAATTTTAAAGACTTACGCGGTTTTACACTAACAAAATAAAGACTTATGCGGTGTTTATAATTCTTTATTTTTATTAATTTTAAGCTCTTAATGAAACATTTTCATATAAATATTGCAACAAAAACATTTTAAATGCAGTGTTTTCACACTATTTATTGACATCAATGAAAATAAGACAAGTTAACTATAAATCTTGCCATAATACAATTTTATCAAATTAAAGTTCTAGAACTACAACTAGAAAAACTGAAAAAATCTAATAGCAACAAATCAATACAATTATTATTATGTAATAGGAACTAACTATTGAGGTATATAGTATTTGGTGAGATCAACTATGTATAATGAGATCAATTACCTATCTAATTCCCTTGTAAGATAAACAAAGTTACAATTTAAACCAACCCTTTTTAATTACTTACATCTAATAATTCTAAGGCATCAAAAAGTGTCATAAAATTTCACTTAACACAAACATTGTCAGTAAATTAACTCAGAAATGAAAACAAAATAAATGAATAGCTTTTCATTTTTAACATGCTTCTAAAACATTATAAACTTATATAAAAATATTGACAACAATAAAAATAAAAGAGGGTATCAAAATTCAGTTAAAGAAAAATTGAAAAAATTAAATAGCAACAAATCAAAACAATAATTAGTATATAATACTCGTAGGAACTAATAATTGAGGTCATAGTATTTGGTGAGATCAACTTTGTATACTTACTGAGATCCACTATGTACCTATACTTCCTGAGATCAATTAAGTATCTAATTCTTTTGTTATAATTACTTACATCTAATAACTCTTAATGTCTCCAAAAGTGTCATAAAAATTTCACTTAATTCTCACAACCATTGTTAATAAATTAACTCTGAAATCAAAATATAGTAAAAGAATAGCTTTTCAACTCAAACATACTTCTAAAACTTTATAAACTTATAAAGTTATTAACTCTCCACTCAGTCTTAAATCTCAATGCAAAATGAGTAGATTTTAATGACAATAAAACTAGTTAACTACTTTAATTTTTGAAGGGCAACTTATCGTAAAATGAGTGACACTGCTCAGGTATTACAGCTTTTAAATCCTGAAGATCTTTGTACTTTCTTTGAGAAATCGGTAACTTGGCAGAAAATAATTTGGGAAGATTTTCAAACGGTCTTATATTGGAGATTTTCATTGAACGCTGAGGCAGCGGCTGCAAAGGTTCATCAAAGTTTAAGCTATACCAAATCGTTCCATCTGGTCTATAACTCAAGACCCTTAAATCTGTAACAGTGGGATCTCCGGCTTTTCTACCTGGACGTATGGTTTTGTAAATTAAATCTTTACTGAAATCGGTAAAAAAAGAGAATTCTAAGGATCGAGACTCATATGGCATTGGATTACCTCTAGCTATCTTTGTTATGTCTACATACTGAGAAGGAAGGTAAATTTCTTTTCCTTTTAATCTACATTCGATGGCGCTGTGCACAGAGTCGCATTCCATCTGTGTGTGACCCTTTTCCAAGTATTTTTGTGTTATTATAACATTTTTATCGATGGACAAACGCAAAAGAGCATTGCTTAAGATGGAGTTCCGATTTTGTGCACAGCAGCCATCAGAAAACAGTATTACTGGTAGCATTTTTTTATTTAAAATACTATGCAGTTGATCCACAATGCACGATGCGAAAACGGAAGCTTCAAGGGAACCATTTGTTTCATCGAACCAGTAGCAGCAAGCTTCATGCGTTGACAAATTATACATCGTGAAGTTATGAACACATAATTTTGTCTTGTAGTACTCGTATATAGCACTAGCCTGAAGGTAGGGAGCTAATTTAACAGATTGGACGTCTTGCGTAAATACATGACATTTTCCTTCTATTGCCAAATTCTTATCTGTATCTTTTTCTTTTCTAGCCGTGTCTTTTCTATTGCGGTGTCTCGTCATTTCAGCATCAGTAATATTCCCAATTGTGTAACCAACGCACACATCACACTGATCTTTTTTGGGATGAAACAGGCTGATATTTAGTTTTAGGAATACATTATCAAAAACTCTCCGACTAAGACATTTTAACGAATCTAATTCGCATTTAGTGACATACTCGTTATATAATTGTGCCATGGTTTGGAATACTGGTTCTAAATATTGCCTTGATGAGTTTGCACGACAGTAGTGCGATGGCGTCTTTGGCAGGCTATTTAAAAATTGATTCAGATGTTCGTGTTCATCAGTCCTCTTTTTGGAGCGATCCGTATTTCGAGATACCAAACAAGGCGGTGGCATGGCACAATCTGTCTTTTCACTTCTCATGCTCGTAAAGTCCTTCTTTATGCTGGGTATAGGCTGCATAAAATCGCATTTTATGCACTAGTGCATAAATGGTTGTCGTCATCTAGACTAAGACAATTAAGCCCTACAGCCAGACAGACGAGGTGACTACATTAAATAAACTTGTTATTTGAATAAATTTACTTTAATTTTATTTATATTTGCATCGTAGTTGCATCTAACAAAGAAGAATTTTAAAACTATTAAAAACAAGCATTATTAACAAGAACATTATAAAATCAACGTAGGTATAAACTTGGCAGTATTGCGTTCGACCTAAGTCAAAAATCGCAAACAGAAAAAAAAAAAATTTGACAGTAATACAGTGGCGGGAAAGAGGTTTTGGACTATTAATTAGTTATTTTCTTTGCAAAACTTGTTGTGTTATGGAATTTAATTTTCACGCCACTGCTCGGAAATATGGCCAAAGAAGGATCGAAATCAGAATAGAAAGTTGCTCTTAGTAGTACAACACAAAAACAGTCCAACAATGTTGAGTTGCAAAGTAAAATGGAGTGTTTTTAGACCAGTTTACTTTCTACTCTGCTATTGGTCGGTTATTTATGACATTAGTAACTCGTTCGGAAATAAATAAAAAAATGTTTGACAAATATGACATTAGAACGTTTAATTAAAAAATTAAAACGTCAAATCCGCTCAGTGAAAGTGTATTTTTGCGATTGTAAACGTGTTTTTATGTAAGTTTTTAAGGCGTACGTGAAAAACGCCTTTGCATCTTTAAATAAGGTAAAAATTAAAAAAGTTAAAAAGGCGGGAATGAAAATTACTTCTGTTCTTTTAATTGGAAACAAACGCTAAACTTTTGAACTTTTGATTGGAAGATACCGATACCGATACCGATACCGGCCGAAATGACACAAAATACTAATATAAATGTTCCGGGAAAAAACATTTCCTTGTCATTCAGCAACTGTCCTAATGCTAATATCAATATTACTTTTAATTAAACTGTGTATTATGTCCTAACCTGTTTTATTTCCTTACATTAGGCGTGAAAAGCACATAGTATTGCCTCGGTAGAAAGTGCAATAGATGGACTCGTATCTTCGCGGTCCTCACCTGCGGCTCGGCCCGCGAACTAACTCGTCCATCTATTGCTTACTTTCTGTACCTGGGCTACAAAGTACTATTTCACGCCACTGCTCGGAAATATGGCCAAAGAAGGATCGAAATCAGAATAGAAAGTTGCTCTTAGTAGTACAACACAAAAACAGTCCAACAATGTTGAGTTGCAAAGTAAAATGGAGTGTTTTTAGACCAGTTTACTTTCTACTCTGCTATTGGTCGGTTATTTACGACATTAGTAACTCGTTCGGAAATAAATAAAAAAATGTTTGACAAATATGACATTAGAACGTTTAATTAAAAAATTAAAACGTCAAATCCGCTCAGTGAAAGTGTATTTTTGCGATTGTAAACGTGTTTTTATGTAAGTTTTTAAGGCGTACGTGAAAAACGCCTTTGCATCTTTAAATAAGGTAAAAATTAAAAAAGTTAAAAAGGCGGGAATGAAAATTACTTCTGTTCTTTTAATTGGAAACAAACGCTAAACTTTTGAACTTTTGATTGGAAATTTGTACGATATTCAACAAAAATGAGTGATACAATTCCTTGTCATTCAGCAACTGTCCTAATGCTAATATCAATATTACTTTTAATTAAACTGTGTATTATGTCCTAACCTGTTTTATTTCCTTACATTAGGCGTGAAAAGCACATAGTATTGCCTCGGTAGAAAGTGCAATAGATGGACTCGTATCTTCGCGGTCCTCACCTGCGGCTCGGCCCGCGAACTAACTCGTCCATCTATTGCTTACTTTCTGTACCTGGGCTACAATGTACTATAAAATGTCGTCTAGTGAAGAGGAAAATAATGCTCACACCAAACACACTCATGGAAAAAAATGCAAAAGAACTTATTAAAGTTTTTTTACATTATCACATGGAATAAAATGCAAAAGAACTTATTAAAGTTTTTTTACATTATCACTGTTTTATTTCCTCGTAATCGAAGTGAAAAGCAGAGTGTATAACTCGGTCTTAAAACCCATTTTATCCTCGACTTAATTATCCAACCTCGCCTGCCGGCTCGGTTGGATACCATAAGTCTCGGAAAAAATGGTTTGTTTTATGCCCTTGTTGTACAATCTACTATTTTTAACCAGTATCTAATAAACCATTCTTTGATACCCAACGTATTTAATAACATTTTTTTACACACCTGGTAACGTTCATTGTCAATTGTAAGAAAATACGCAAGACTTCTGGATCTGTTCGAATCAGGATTTTTTACTTGTTTTTTGTCATAAGCTGTTACATGAGAACATATAAAAATCCTACGCTGTTCCCAAGACATCGTTTTCCAAAACTTTTGAAATAAACCATTCCTCTTGTCTTCATCTATGTTATTACAGTTCCTTAGTTTCGATTTGCTGCAAAATGTTGAATCACACGCCGGTTTCATGGATCTAGCTGGTTTAAAGACATCATGATGTATTTTACTTTTTTTATGGTTTTCTTTTTTATCTCGTCGATATCCTAGGTATGCCTCCCCTTTCATTCTCAAGTCTCGATTAGATATTCTTTTCCATGTGCTTGTGTCTTTATTAACTTTGCTCTTCCTTTTTCTATTTGTTGTTAGATCTCCATGATATGTAGATTCATTGTCACCTTCCTCATTCCCTGTGTTGTTTTCTATACTGATGACGGTTGAAGTTGAAGGCTCATTTGCAGGTATTACACTACTGTTCTGATTTGCGAAAGTTAAATTCTCGTTACGGTCTACATTGCATGATGGAGAGTTGGTTAGATTAGATTGAGAATGTATGAGATCAGAGTCTGGTGATGGGGTCAAAATAATTTGAGTGTTTAATTCGTTATTTAGTTCGGTAAGTGCGTTGTCAACACGAGTTTCAGGCTGGATTGATGAAATTAATGGAGAAGCTCTTGAATTTTCTGGCAATATGAGATCAGTTAAAGAAGTGTTTATTAGCTCATTAGTAGAAATATTCATCAAATCACAATTATCGTCATTATTCAAAATTGATTGGTTATCAAGCATATCTATGTATGACAAATTATTAATGTCTTGGTTTGTGTTTTCAATACTTTCAACCACGTTCAAATTTGTCAAGTCTAAATTTAATATTCTTGTCTGGAAATTACTGATAGCGAAAGTATCACACTGAGCTATTTCCTCATCAGAAATAGTAGGCTCGAGAGCTGTACAAGGAAGAGGCAAATCTCGCGGCATTAGTGTAGAAGTTGGATTAGTATCGGCAGCTAGACATTTAGGCTTTTCAATTACCACCTCGTTATTTTTATTTAAGATGAGCATTTTCTGTGCATGCAATGCATTACGTCTTCTTTGCAAATCACGTAAAGTCGTAACTTTGCATCTAGATTCAAATGCTGAAACATTTTCATTACCGCTGCAAGCACTTTTGTCACTGTCCTCGGGCATTTTCGTGTCCTGAAGTAAATTAAATAAATATAATAAATGTATTATACACTCACCGGCAAAATTAGCGAAACGAAAAAACAGGTGTAATTTTTAACACAACAATTTTTACTTGATAGAAACAAAAATATTTATTTTCCTTACACAAAATTATCAGTTCATTGAGAAGTCAGTCATTTTGTGTAAGGAAATAAAAAAAATTGTTCTTTTAATCCCGTAAAATTGTTAGGTGAAATATGACACCTTTTTTCGGTCCGCTAATATGAAGGTGTATATAATAATTATGTACATCGAGAAATCAAGAAATCGTTAAAATTATGATTTTACAGTGTTAAATTCACTGATATTTTATTAATAATTGTCATGCCTAACACCGCAGAAGTCAGAAATTCTTAACAGAAATACAGCGTAAGTCATCAATACAATCACGAACACTTTGTAATGAACCGAGCATGAGAACAGGCCGTGTGATTCGAAGGTGACCAGAGCGGTGGAGACTCATCAAATTTATACTTATGAGCGCCAGATGAGTTCACCGTCAAAATGAGAATATGCTAAATAAAAGTCATAAATCAGTAACAAGTAAACATTTATTAATTAAGTCCTCCCCTTACCCTCTTTACAGATTGCCAAGTTGGCACTAGGATTATCTTATAAGTAGTTACTTAAGAGCGAGGCTTTCTCGGTTGCTTTGGTACCGTTATTCTATAGTTATTCAAGAAAAGGTTAGAATTTACCGGCTTTAGAAGTACGAGTTTGAGGGTGTTGGTCGAAATGAAACACGGAGTTTTACCCGGAGAACATCACCCGCAGGATCCCGTATGGGCAGAGGTCAGACACAGCGTGGCTACAGGTCAAACAGCGCCCGCCGTTATCATTGAATTGTAGCAGAATCTGACTTGTGGATCGCGGTACCCGATGTACACGCGGTTGGACTTCGTTTTCTCCCTCAATAGTGATAGTTTTGTTCTGGGATTAAATTGTCGGACATCAGCACACCCGTGTAGTTGCGGGGTCGCCGTAAAAGAGTGAAGCGACGTCGAAGTATTATAATAAATTAAGGAATTTTCATTGGTGAATAACTGAGTAGTGGATGGACAAAACGTGGACAGACACAGTAGTGATTCTCCTTAGTTAGGACATCATTTGAAGTTAAATTAAACAATCTGGGCCGAACGCCCGAAGCGAGAAATTGATCCAGCGACTTAAAATTGTGTGTGTTCACATGGTCGAGAAAAATCTGAATGCAGAGGTCAAAAAAGGTCGATAGAAAGATCGAGAACCAATAGTCATGTGTTCCATTTCGTCGTTGAAGCTAGAGATTTATTTGGACGAAACCGACCGAAATCAAAGACATAATTTATTGAAAAACGAACACACATAAAGAATGGGGAATAGAAGGGAAACTTCAGACTTCATCCTATTTTTACCGAAAAGCATTACTAAAATAAAAAGCCAAAATGGGTGACGTTTAACCATACACTCGAACACAACTTGCCTGAAACGAAACCAAAAATTACCGGGTTGCCAACTTACGGCTGCGTTTTGTTCGACACGGAAGACTAATAATGACCAGCCAAATTGTAAGTAAATGAATTATATATTTTAGTAACTAGTGAAGATCTATGATTAAATGTCCTACATGATACTCAGGATTAGAATATATTCATGTGGAAGCTGAAACAAGTTCAATTGTAAGAAAAATATATGGACAACTGTCAAATGTGACAGCCGCGGATGAAATCCAGAAATGTAAACAAAGAAGTATCGAAACGTTACGTTTGACAGTTAATGGCTAAACAAGAAAAATTATATCTGTTTGTTGATGTTCTATTTGTGCAAATATCAGCGTGATTAAGTGCTAACAAGTTGGGAAAGTGAAGAGAAAAGATAGTATCGAAGTGACGGAATGCATTTCTTCCATAACCGCTGGCCTTATGGACCAAAAGAAGGTAATAAATTGACTTTGAAAGTTACATTCTCGTCCAAACTTCATGTAGGTTGTTTTAGTAGACAAAGTTAGCTAAATCTATAAAATCTAGACTAGAAAGTGTTACAACTTAATAAAAATACCGCCTAAGTCAACCTAACTTTCCGTTGCAACAACGCTCAAATACTCTTGTTTTTAATCACGAGTATATGAAGTATTTCAATTAATAAACTATAAATGTTTAATTAAAAATAAGTTCACTTACCTTTTAACTACATCAGAAGAGCCAATCCGTTAAGAAAACTTCAGTAATTTACAAACAAACATTAAAATTATCGACCAGCGACGTTGATCAAGCCAAACATTATGGCGGACTGATGACTTGCGCGGTTTTGGGGCAACCAATGAGATGCGTTGTGTTGCTTCTATTTGAATAACGCGCTCTAATTGGTCGGAATTACTTCCTGCGATAGCTTATTCGATGCGCCGAAAAATAATCTAGCGAATGGTGTATAAAACGTCATATGGCCAAATTATGACTTGTGCGGTATTGTTAGCTAAGCGACGAGCATGAGCATGCAAAAATGCATGCATGCATGTTTGAGAAAATAAATAAAGAAACTAGGTTAAATTTTTGTATATACAGCATGAGCAACATTATATTTGTACAACCAAGGGTAAAACATAGTTATAGGTTTTTTTAACTATTTTTTGACAAATAAATTAATTCGATTTTGCCTTTTAATAATCAGAACATTGAACTGACCTTCGGCAATTTCCGCAGCGTTTCCTCCAGGGTGGCGGCGCTCGTGCTCGGGCCGGGGTACACCCGCGCCGCGCCCTGGGTGTGCGTGAATGTGGATATCAGGGGCTCGTCGGGTGTTTCGAACTGACAAAACAATAGTAGACTGGACAACAAGGCCATAAAACAAAACATCCGATGCTTATGGTATCCATCCGAGCCGGTAGGCGAGGGTGGGTAATTAACTCGAGAGTTAAATGGGATTTAAGATCGAGTTATCCACTTTGATTACGAGGAAACAACGAATGAATAGTCTAAAACGAGACAAAAACCTCTTTCCCGCCTCTGTTTTTTTTTTAAATTTCTGCGTGAGATTTTTAACTTAGGTCGAACGCAATACCGCCAAGTCACACGTTGATTTTGTGATGTTTTTGTCAATAATGCTTATTTTTAAGTTTTAAATTTCTTTCAACTTCTCATGCCCGTAACGTCCTTCTTTATGCTGGGTATAGGCTGGACAAAATCGCATTTTATGCACTTGCAAAGACTCCAAAGTCAATGTCACCTGACATTACCGGTTATGGTTGACATAAGTATAAATAAATGCCCATAATTAAAACTGGCCATTACTAATGATAATTAAAAATGATGATGATTAAAAATTGCTATTTATCAATGTCGATAAACTATGTCCATATTTAATGAATCACTAGCATTGGTACATTTTTGCCCCTGTCAATCCGGTATTTGGTTATGATTTGGTTACGTTTTACGGTACCTCAAAGACCTACCTCATCTGTCACCGGGTCTCCGCCTTCGGCGCTCCTCTTCAAGACGGTGCTCAGAGGGATGTTCTCCTCGAAGTCGGACGCGGAGTCGGTCGCGGACGGCGAGCCCGCCGGCTCCTCCTCGCCCTCCTCGGCCTCCAACTTGATGTCCACCTCGTGCGTCAGCTGCTCTCTCAACTAGGACCAAGAGAACGCGGGTGGGTGTAGGATTCAAGTCAGTGATTAATAATCATCCGCGACCGGCAGCATTTTATTTGTTTATTTATTTATTTAAACTTCTTTGCACAAAATACAATAAAGTACAAATGGCGGACTTACTGCCCCACTACTACCAGTAGGCAAAACAGAAAAAAAATTAAGGTCGGTGCGAAGAAAAAAGCGTTGAAAAAAACTGTTTCAATAAAATATATACAAGATACGGGTGTATAAAATATAAATGTACGTAAATACAGATGACTAACAAGCATTTACTCATACTTAAATAAATATAATAATATATATAACATATAAACAGATAAGGCGATGCGTGTTAAATCGATTTATGACTGCGCTTGTTCCAGCAGATGACTATGTATGCTTATTTTATGTCACTTTAACGTCAATCGTAATGACTAATATGGATAAGTCTGTGTTGTTAATAAAACCTAATTATATTGTTAAAAACTCATTGAATTTAATTTGTTACATACTCTATGATTTTTTTTCGGTTTGTTCTTATTCGATTGCCGATATAAAGACACCTTTCAAATACAGATGTGAGTGGTGCGTTGTTGTAAACCAACATTTCATTGTTTAAATGTCAAGACTGCGCCGAGCGTACGCCGGATGTACGGTGGCGCCCTCATTACTATTATTGTATTTTCTAATAAAATAAAGTATTTTCTTGAAATAGATCGGTAGGTTTTTGTACTACAAATGAAAACACAACTTATATTGGTATATCACATAGTTTAATAACAATTCACCTTCGAGTTACCAACTTAACGGAAAAAAGTGGCCTCCTTTTCCCGTTAAGCTCAAAGGGTAATTGTTATTAAAGTTTGTTACGTAATCTATAAATTGTGTTTTTACTTGCCCTATTTGACGTAATGCTAGTTCTAATCTGACAGTTTCTGAACGCGTCAGAGAGGTTTTGCGATATGGGTGTAGAAAGACATACTTATTTAGAAAAATATATACTTAAATACATAAAAAACATCCGTGACTCAGGAACAAATACTCACGCTCATCACACAAATATCTGCACTCACCAACTAGGCCAGCACGTCCACAAATCGCATCAGACAGTTGTGTATATCACTCTTGTTTTATAAAGATAGCCAAAAGCTGTATTTTAAAAGGTTCCGTTTCCGTACCAAAATGGTAAAAAGTACATTTTTGAAGACTTGCATTAGGTATGTGCGGAAACATTTTCGATAAGTATAATGTTTTTTCAGTAGTTTCTTACATAATTTTGGGTTAGGGTTACATACTAGGCGATTAATTAGACACTTCATTGTCTGTCTGTCTGTCTGCTTGTCTGTTTGCAACTAATTGAATTTGTTAGTTACACGGTGTTCCAGGATCGCCGACGCGTTACAAATGTTGATTGTACTTACTGTTTCGGGTTCATTTTCTATTTCAAGTTTAAACTCGAGTTCGAGCGGGACTTCCGGGACTTCTGGTTCCGTCTTAGGCACCAACAGAGGGTCCTGAAACGGTGAACAACAATTGGGATTGACCAAAAAAAATAACTCACGGTTTTTACTTTCTAATTCAAAAGAATAGGAGATTTTAAGACACCTATTTCATTAGTTTTGTACTTGACCCAATAGTTTTGTTTTAATATCTTTATTTATTTAGCAGACATTTTATGGATGACATGATTTTAAATTTGGGTTAGCATTTTCTAATAAATTACAACAATTAAATGATGTCTAATGAAAAAGAGGGATTATAATACCTAGTGTATTAAAACATACCATTTCAATCTGTTTTCGCCTAGCCCGTAAGATACACCTAGGAGGGCTTTAAGCCGAAAACGAAAGTCAAACAAATGTTAAATATACTTTTGCCGAAATATCCAAAATAGATAAATACTCGTATTTCAAAAACTTAGTAATGCAGAACGGCTTTAAAACCCTATTCCTCGAAATGGTTTTCGAATTGGAGTAATTGTAAAAATATGAACAACCCAATTCTAGCTGAAACCAATCAAGTATGAGCCGGAGTTGCACCAGAAGAGGGGTATGGTACCACGCCAGAAAACACGTTTCATGTAGGACCCACTTTAATTTTACAAGCTTTAATTTAACTTGCACAGTATGTATGTATAGCCAAATCTTGGAAGTTAAATTTGACCCATTTCCCGGTTTCCGATGAAGCTGAAAATTTGCATACGCCTTTAGTTCTGATGACAACACAATAATATAGTACCATCCAGCTGATTTGACGATGGAGACTCAGGGTGGCCATAGGAACTGCTAAATTACAGATGACAAACTCGTCGTGTTAGGGCTTGTCAGAATCGTCTTGACGAGTAGATGACGACTGTGCAAAAAAAGTGCAATCGGCAACAAAAGCTTTGACAATTTTTTTGACAGAAACTTATTTGTATTGAATGTATTTAATATATGGCATTCAGAAATATATTTTTTTATATATTAATTGAAGTACTACGCTCATCTACTTGTCAAGGCGATTCTAGCAAGCCCTAACAAAACGGGTTTATCATGTGTTATTTAGGAGTTCCTATGACCACCCTGAGTCTCCATCATCAGACCAGCTCGATGGTACTATATTATTGTATTGTCATCAGAACTAAAGGCGTATGCAAATTTTCTGCTTCATCGGAAACCGGGAATCAAATTTAACTTGCAAGATTTTACCCTAACTTATACGTACATTGCAAGTTAAATACGAGTAATAGTAGATTGTTCAACAAGGGACTAAAACAAGCCATAATGACACGAGATGTTTGAATGCGAGGAAAAAAACGACGTTCTACATATACAAAATTACAATATTGATTATAACAAAGTTTCTTACCAAATTGTTCCGAGGTTTTTTTGTTGTTGTAAAGTGACGCTTTAAATGCTTGCATATTTAGCCGAACAGATTCAAACTCGAAAACTATTTTATAACTAATTAGACCATGCATAATAAAATGAATTATCCTTAATGTAATTAAATAGATTCATGTTCGTGATCATTAATCGTGTTTCACAAAATTAAATCGTTATTTTTTATATTTATGCACAGTTGTCATTTTGAGGCTACTTCCACACTCTTAAAATGGTCCATACACAATCACTGATAATGGCGATAATCCTCCATTCACAAACAACGTAATTGGCTGCTTAGGAGTTTCCAAAAAAAAATTAAAAAAAAAATTGTTTAGTCCCTAGAGATTAATAAAGTGTTTTAATCCCGATGTGCAAAGACTAAAGTAACATTTTAAGAGCATGAGAAGTGAAAAAGCTTTCAAAATAGTCGTCTGGAAAGTCGGTTTACGGACTATAATTCTACGTGATAACGTCATAAGAAAACACACAAGCCTTGCTTAGGCCGATCGTGTCTCTCTATCGCTTGTTCCGCGCTCTCGCTCGCGGGCTCGGCTCATGAGGAACGTGACACTTGTTCGTGCGTGCAGCCGGCGTTCATCGATAGGACGTTATCACCTCCGTAGATATCGCGGTCCGGTGACAGTAACCCCCCTGGACTTACCTCCGGGGCGCCGCCCGTGGTGCAGGCCGAGCTGGGCCCCGCGACCGCCGGCGCGGGCTGCTCGACGGCCGCGTCGGATCTTCTCATGAGAGGCTAAAGAAAACAAGTAAAATATAGTTGAACAGTTTAGAACTAAAACGCGACTGGCTCTGGAGTCTCGAGATGTGAAGCTTCCATCGCCTTCTATCGTAGAACTACTAGTGGTGCTTACTTGTCTCTACACCCTTACGCTGCCTAACTAGGTTGACGGCACCAATGATGAACACTTTTAGCTGACAGGCACCAGTAATAGACACTTTACTCTTAATTCAAATTTCATACGGTTCTAAATTGATTGTTGCAAAACAAATGAATAACCCTTATCTTCTGTAAACTAACTTTCTGACAAAAAAAAATTTCGTACAAGCTATTGTTGGCGACTGTAATTTTTTACAGTCTTCATTTACTCGTCAAGACGGATCTAACAAGCCCTAACACGACGGGTTTCTCATGTGTAATTCAGGAGTTGCTATGCCCGCCCTACGTCTCCATCATCAGATCAGCTCGATGGTACTATATTATTGTATTGTCATCAGAACTAAAGCCGTTTGCCAATTTTCGGCTTCATCGGAAACCTGGAATTGTGTCAAATTTGACCCTTACATACATACATAGCAAGTTAAATAAAATCTTGTAATAAGAATCAAGTGTCCATCATTGGTCCTAGTCCATTACTAGTTCCGTCACCCTACCAACCCCTTGATTTCTGTTATTACAAACTATTTGAGTGATTTACAAACCGTAACCAGTCTTGGGGTCTCAATGTTCCTGTAACCCCTACCCATGGGCGGCCGGGCCCGGACCGGCGGCCACGCGCCGGGAGTATCGAGGGGCGGGCCCATGATCTAGGGGGGGGAGGGAGAAAACAATTTAAACTGTAATAAAATGAAATATACATACATTAAATCACGCCTGTTTCCCAGAGGGGTAGGCAGAGACCACTTCTTTCCACTTGCTACGATCTTGACAAATCTCTTTCGCTTCTTCCACATCCATACATCGAGTAATGCAGGCACGTCGGTTTTAGGTACTTAAGATTCGGCCCTTTTCTAGTATTTCTCTGATTTGATTCGAAAAAGTACGCCTAGGACGGCCCCTTCCGACCCTTCCACTCACTTTCGATCTGTATATCTCTCAACATACATCTCTAACATGTTTATAAATAAATCATGCCTGAGCTAAGATTCCCTGTGTTAGGCTGCGTTTCCACCAGAGATGTGCGAGGATGCGTTGCGAGCGATGTTGATCATGAACCAATAGAAACGCTTCATTTTCCTATCCTCGCTTAGCTTAGCTCTGGTGGAAACAGCTCAGCGGAGCGAGGTTTTTGTACAAACAAAAGAAGGGAAAGATGTGTTGCCAGGCGGCGTCTGGCTCCGCTCTCGCCTCACCGCACCCCGCTCGCTTATTTAACAAGAGCCCGCTACACATCCTCGCAACACTCAGCTACCTCGCACATCTTTGGTGGAAACATTCACACCGTTACACCTCCTCGTTACACAGCCTCGCGCCGCTTAGCTACCTCGCACATCTTGGATCGCAGCCTTACAGGACCAAGCGTGGCAACACCATTAGTTTGATACAATGCCTTCATTTAAGAGTAAAAAGTGTGTGCGTGTGTGTTAAGGTCATGACAATATAATAGTAGTTTATGCAATAGTTGTATAAGAGAGGTCAAAAAATATGAGTGGCGTGTGTTACGATGTGAGCCGAAGGCGAACATCGTAAAGGTAAGCGCCACGAGTGTTTTTTGACTTAGTTATACACCGTTGCATACAATACTTTTTCTACGACTAGGTTTCAAATGAAATGCAAAACTAAGCGAAAAAACTTACAAACGAACGAACGAAGTAAAGAACAACAAACGAGCGGGAAACAAGAAAATTACAAAATATGTGTCTATGGTTTACGAGTACTTTGTTTTTAAATTGACGGAATGGAAAATAGAATTATTTACAATTCCAAAACATTTTAATTTGACCAATCAGAATACTTCACCAAATTAAATCCACCAATCACAATACACATCGACTGTCAAACGGAACGATAGGTTCTTTTAGGTACGTGTTTCTCTTTAACTAATTTAAATCTTTTAAAAAAACTTTGTATTTCGTATCAACCAACCAGAATACAGCTATTTTAAAATCGACCAAACAGGTAACTGAAATCATTTCTCAAAACATTAGGTGATTTATAGTCCCTATTTCACAATCGTTAAAATATGATTAAATCGATTGTGCAACGCTAAGCTTTGGCAGCTGGCCGTATCGTTTTATCTCAAAAACGCACAAGTGCTGTTTTGGGGCATAGACAAGATACACTTTTCTCTGGATTATACTGCGGACATATTATGTATGTTCTTATATTAGTGTTCGTGACTATATAAATGACAGATAAAAGTACAGGAGTAGGAAAATAAAATAATAATACGCTGGTAAATAATATCTTAGCCTATTTGTGCAAAATGTGGTTACTAAATTATCAACAAGGTTTTTAAGGTTGAAGGTAATTCTGTAGCTCAGCCTACCCCAATCTGGGATTACAGGCGTGAAGGTATAAATGCGAAAGTGTGTCTGTCTGTCTGTTACCTATTCACGCTTAAACCGCTGAACCGATTTAGGTGAAATTTGGTGCAAATATATTTTGAATCCTGGGAAAGGACATAAGAGCGTTTTTTCACGAAATTCATCCTCTAGGGGGTGAAATAGAGGGTAAAAATTTGTATGGAGCTACGATATAAACGAGTTCCACGCGGACGGAGTCGCGGGCGGAAGCTAGTGTAATATAAATAATATAAATTTGGGCAAATCGCGGTTCTAGAATCCATGGAGTCGCTATTTCCTACATACATACAAACATAAACTCACGCCTTTATTCCCAGAGTGGGGTAGGCAGAGCTACAGAATTACCAACAACTCTAAAGACTTGTTAATAATTCTGTAACCACATTTTGCACTTTTAGGCTAAGATGTTTACCAGTGTATTAGTGACAGGTTGCAAGCCCATCGCCTAACAATACTATACGCCTTTATTCCCTTAGCCGTCTCTTACGACTTCCACGGGAAGATATGGAGTGGCACTATTCTAACCCGGCAACCACACGGGTTAATAATACGGGTTCCTAATTATTATAATACATGAACCTTTGATTTTAGCTTTGATTGTTGCTATATTACAAAATGAACATCCATACCTACTAATATCTGTTAGCTTGTAACGCTTTCACAGAGATATTAAAATTCATTTAAATTGGTTTAGCGGTTTAATAAATTAATTATTTTTTAAATATGAAATTACACACACTATTGACACTCGTTTTGCCTAATGGTGGGGCGGAGCTCACATATTTATTTTACTTCGTTCGATAATTTATCTAACATCTTAACACACATACATACCATAGCTCGGACAGGGCAACGCAAAAAAATCGCAACACGGTAGAGAAATGAAATGAAATGAAATTTGAAATGATATACCTATAGTAGTCAACAGCATAAATAAGTGATCATTTATGTACCTTGTCACTTTAACGTCGTGTTAGTAAGAGAGGACAATAGAGAGATCTCTCTCCAGGCGGGTGTTATGCCTGGGGACCGAAGTCCATTAGGATGAAGTTGGAAGTGCTACATATATCAACTGACTGAAGAAATTTCGCTTGCGCGATGTAGACCACTTTAGTTTCGCTTTCTGACGCTGTGGCGTTGTTGGCGCTGGCGAGTTAGTGGTAACATGTTTTGCTAGTGGGAGATCTTAGGTCCTGCACCTTGCATTTTTGAGACAAAGCAAATCCCTTGGACCAGGTGTTCCTGGGGGTGATCTGAGCTGATTTAGGCCGGGTGCCCAGTGGTACCCCCCCGCAGGTGGGCAGGGGAGGGGGGGGAAAAGTGCATCCGGCGCACCTCACTCTAAATTTAATATCTCCATACATCTAGCAAGTATATCAAGTTTGGTGTCTTTTTCTTACAATTCGAGGACGAGGAATTCATTTCTGGAACAAAAATTTTACCCACCCATACAAAAAAAAAGAGAAATTCAAAAATAAAAAAAAATCTTTACATATTTTTTTCCGAAAATTTTATTTTTTCTTAAAACTATGGTGATTTGCGTCACAAAAAAAATACTAGTAAATAGCCCAGTTATCTTACTATATAAAAAAAATTACTTGTCATACATTATTTGTCTAAAAACTGTGTTAAAAAAAAAATTTTGTGCCGCGCGGCGGACCACGCCCAAATAGGTACACGCTGTCAGATTTAGTATAAGGGACGCATTAAATTTTAAACTTTATTTATCCTACATACACAAGTAGGTAATAAAATAAATACGTCCTGTAATTATAAAAGAAAGGGTAAATAAATTAAAAATTACAATATAACTGAATATGGGATTATTTTATTACAGATCTTAGGTCCCGATTTCTAAGGGAACCTTGCATTTTTGAGACAAAGGAAATCCCTTGGACCATGTGTTCCTGGGGGTGATCTGAGCTGATTTAGACCGGGTGCCCAGTGGTACCCCCCCGCAGGTGGGCAGGGGGGGGGGAGTGCATCCGGCGCACCTCGCTCTAAGCTTCATATCTGCATACACCTAGCACCTATGTCAAGTTGGGTGTCTTTTTCTTATAATTCGAGGACGAGGAATTCATTTCTGAAACTAAACTTTTACTATCCCACACAAAAAAAAAACTTCACTTTTTTTTCAAAAATCCTCTCCTTGCTTAAAATTATGGTGATTCTCCTAAGAAAAAAATATCCTACTATATAAAAAAATTAACTTGACGTAGTTACATTTTTTTTAATAATTGTGTTTGAAAAAAAATAATTGTATCGCGAGGCGGCCCACGGTACGGTCAGCCACACCATGTTGAGACAACTTTTCGTAGGCAGCCCCCTCTCGGCCATATTGCATAAGTATACAGGGTGATAAATTGAAATGTCACAGTACGGGGAGTTCGGAAACTAAAAGTAAGATAATGTTTTAAGGAACCAAAGCCTTGATTTTGGATAGGACGTAATACTTACTGCAATTAAAGGTTTCGCCTTGGTATTGGAAAGGGAATCGAACCAAGTACTCGTACTTTTCCGGAATAAGTATACCTACATCGTTTTATTGCTGTATTTGATGCGTAAAGTGGTAAGCAATGATTAACATTGGAGCAGCTGTTTCCAAAATGAACAAAATTAAGAGAAATTATGCAAAAAAGGTCAACCGCTGGGTTTGTTTCCCGGTTAGTTACTAACGTACGAGGGCCGGTCCGAAAAAAGTTAGTCAACGGCGTATTATTAATCCTATTGATTTCATTTTATTGCAGTTTAAAGGCAAATTTCATTACAAAGTCTTTTGTGTAATGTCTCTGACCAGTAACATACAGTTATTTTTTTACAAATTAGAAGAAAAATATGTCTGTCACTTTTTATTCGCAACGATGGAGGTATCGCGGGAAGAATTTCGTGCTATGATATATTACGATTATAAATGAGGGCTAACTTACAAGGATTCTCATGAAAAGTTAACCAGTGCTTTTAGGGCATTATCTCCATCTCTTGCCACTGTCAGTTACTGGTTCCGTGAATTAGGCGGAGCGACGTCAAAGATTATCCTAGACCGGGGCGACCGCCAACGGCAGTCACTCCAGAAAACGTCATCAGGATGGAGTGGCTAATCAAGGAATCTCGAAATATTACCAAGCGAGAGATTCAGATCGAACTGAAGGTTGGATCCCAGGCAGTTTCAACCATTTTGCATGATCACCTTAAAGTTCGGAAGGTTTCGTCTCGATAGATACCACATTCACACCGGAGCAAAAAGATAGACGTGTCGATTGGTGCAAATTTATGCTAAATAAATTCGAAAGAGGCATATCACAACAAGTGACCTACATTGTGACATCTGACGAATCTTGGATATACAGCTAAGACCCATTTACAAAACAACAATCGACAGTATGGGTCTTTGAAGAAGATGATTTACCCACTAAAGTAGTTCGCGGACGAAGCGTCAACAAAAAAATGGTTGCTGTTTTTTTTCGAAGAAGTGGGCCTGTAGCCGTAATTCCACTAGAAGACCGGAAAACGGTTACCATTGGCTTGGCCGTGTCGATTGCCAGTACCATGGATTTTTTGAACAAATCGGGAGTGCAACTGCTACCACACCCTCCCTATAGCCCTGACCTGGCTCCATGTTATTTTTTTTATTCCCCACGGTAAAAAAATCATTACGTGGACGAAAATTTTCGACGGCGGATGAAGCAGTGGACGAATTCAGGGGACTTTTTTGACCTTCCGCAAGAACGGTTTTTTTCCTGTTTTGAAAGTTGGTCTAGTCGAATGCATAAGTGTATAGATGTAGCAGGGCAATACTTTGAAAAGTTGTAAATAAAGTTTTATTATATTTCTTTAATTTTTTTTAACTAAAAATTTTCGGACCGGACCTCGTAGGTATGTTTTATTATTTAAATCCCTAAATGAAGATTTTGCCTTTTAAGGATTACTTTTCCGAATGGAGACCAGCGGGACCATAATACTATTTATGTATTAAGGAAGATTTAGAACAAAAAAAAAATGAGTAAAATAATAAAGAGGTACCCACTCATACACGACACGTTCCATTTCAAGGTTTTTTAAATTTTTGCTGTTTCGTAAGAACAGTAAAACATTATACAAGCGCCAAATTGGGTATGATTATATGACAAACCCTGAAGAAAAACCACCAATACTAAAATATAGCCAATTGTGAGTTGGGTCGCGTGGATTCGATTCGCAATTGGAATATAATAATACGTAATGTGCGGCAGTACGGAACCCTCGGTGCGAGAGTCCGATTAGCACGCGACCGGTTTTTTTTACAATAAAGGCCTTGGTTTCTAACAACATAATAATACCCAGTAACTTATCGTTTCCAATTTGTCCATTGACTGACCCATTCTGATTGCTTGTAAAGTAAATGTTTTACCTATAGCATAGGATAATCCCATATTCAGTTATAATGTAATTTTTAATTTATTTACCCTTTCTTTTATAATTACAGGACGTATTTATTTTATTACCTACTTGTGTATGTAGAACAAAGTTTAAAATTTAATGCGTCCCTTATACTAAATCTGACAGCGTGTACCTATTTGGGCGTGGTCCGCCGCGCGGCACAAAATATTTTTTTTAACACAGTTTTCAGACAAATAATGTATGACAAGTAATTTTTTTTAAATAGTAAGATAACTGGGCTATTTACTAGTATTTTTCTTGTGGCGCAAATCACCATAGTTTTAAGAAAAAATAAAATTGTCGGAAAAAAATATGTAAAGATTTTTTTTTATTTTTGAATTTCTCTTTTTTTTTGTATGGGTGGGTAAAATTTTTGTTCCAGAAATGAATTCCTCGTCCTCGAATTATAAGAAAAAGACACCAAATTTGATATACTTGCTAGATGTATGGAGATATTAAATTTAGAGTGAGGTGCGCCGGATGCACTTTCCCCCCCCCTCCCCTGCCCACCTGCGGGGGGGTACCACTGGGCACCCGGCCTAAATCAGCTCAGATCACCCTCAGGAACACCTGGTCCAAGGGATTTGCTTTGTCTCAAAAATGCAAGGTTCCCTTAGAAATCGGGACCTAAGATCTCCCACTATGCCGTTAGATGTCGCTATGTCGCCACAAAATGTTATACAAAATTGTGAAACAATGGAAAGCGACAAGGTACAGAGATGATATTCTCTAAATCTCATGTCCTCATATCTTAGTGATAGGACACAAACGGTTGTTGTAAACAGAACACAGTCCATTGGAGCAGCTGTTAAATTAGGTGTGCCTCAGGGCTCCATATTAGGTCCTTTCTTATTTTTGGTTTACATTAATGACTTACCACCCATGATAGAGAATATTTGTGATATTGTGCTATTTGCTGATGATACATCATTGATTTTCAAGGTAGACCGAAAATCCGTCAATTACACTAGGATAAACGCCACGCTAGGTAAAGTACATAATTGGTTTACTAGTAACAATTTGCTACTCAATGCTAGGAAAACTAAATGTGTTAGGTTCGCTTTGCCTAATGTTAGACCGGTAGAATCTAGTATATTTCTAAATGGCGAGTGTTTGGAAATGGTAGATAAGGCGCTTTTCTTAGGGATAACTATAGACAAAAACTTGCAATGGAGTCCCCACATAGCAGTACTAGCAGGTAAATTAAGTTCTGCAGCTTATGCTGTTAGGAAAATCAGGCAACTTACGAATGTTGAGACAGCTCGCTTAGTTTATTATAGTTATTTTCATAGTGTTATGTCATACGGTATTCTGGTTTGGGGAAAAGCTGCTGACATACAGACTATATTCGTGTTACAAAAAAGAGCCATCCGTTCTATATATAACCTAAACTCCCGTGATTCTTTAAGATTACTATTTAAAGAAATTAGTATTTTGACAGTAGCGTCACAATTTATTTATGAGAATATTATTTATGTCATTAAAAATCAGGACTCTTTTTTAAGAATTGTGATATACATAATTTTAATACAAGAAATAAAAATAAAATAGCTACTAAAAAATTTCGTGTTCGTAAGGTTTTTAAATCATTTGTAGGTCAATGCATCCATTTCTATAATAAATTACCTGACGAAGTTTTAAAGTTACCATTTCCAGTACTTAAAACTTACTTGAAAAAGTCGCTGATGTCTAAAGCTTACTATAGGGTCGAGGACTATCTATCAGATAAAAGTGCTTGGCCTAAACTAAACACCCAAATAACTTAATAATAACTTCATCGTAAGAAATATGTAAACATTGTATATTGTCTAGGGGACACGGTTTCTGTAGGAGAATGTATCGAAACTTTTTATGTAGTTGTATTACACCATCATAATTAAGTATAATTTTTCATAATTATTTTCTATTACTTACTACCAATTAGTTCTGGAGAAAACTCAGAGTTTTGACACATTTTCCTGCTCAACTACGCGTGAATACATTTATTTCTTATCGTATGTTAGATTCATTGTTTTATATAATGCTAGGTTAAGTTTTAAAATTGTACCTATATTTAAAAAACGACTAACTGTTGAGTTTCTTGCGGCGCTTCTTCTCAGCAGTGGTCTCTTGCGAAGCGCTGGTAGATTTTTGACGTGTAAAAGTGCCCGTGCGGCCTACTTACTGAATAAACATCTTTTATCTTTTATCTTTTTTTTTATCACTTATTTATGCTGTTGACTGTACAAACCCTGAACAATTAAAAAAACCCCGTATCTTAACAGTCGGTAAAAAAACGTATAAAAGTAAAAAATTATATAAGTATTGGCCCTATAAGTTTAATTATACTAGGTATTAATATTTTGATTCAAGCGTCGCCACGTCGGGGACCGCTAAGTAGCTGGGGGACACAGACACACAGACACGTCAAACTTATAGCACCCAGTCGCATTTGCGTCGAGGGTTAAAAATAAAAAAATGGTTAAGTGTGAGTTGGACTCACGCTAATTGGATTTCAAATCGAATTCAAATATAAATAATACCTACTGTGCGGCGGTACGGATCCCTCGGTGCGCGAGTCCGGCTCGTACTTGATCGGTTTTCGTGAATAACTCCTTGTCATAGATCTGCAGCAGTCACTAACCTGATAAAACAGTCGTGTGCGGTTTCTTGAACGGCGGAGGGCGGGCGGCGAGAGGGGGGGCGCACCCACCTGAATGATAATCTCCTCATGCTCCAGCTCCTCCTCCTGCTCCTCCTGCTGCTCCTGATCCTCCTGCCCCTCCTGCTCCTCCTATTAGGGATCACAAAAAAACAGCTGAATGTAATAGGTACTAGAATTGCCGACTTCAAATAATATCGCACGTTAAGAGGCCAAATATGATCCCTACATAGTATAAAACAAAGTCGCTTCCCGCCGTCTGTCTGTCCCTATGTATGCTTAGATCTTTAAAACTACGAAACGGATTTTGATGTGGTTTTTTTTAATATAGTGATTCAAGAGGAAGGTTTTTATTTATAATAAATTCTATTTTATGAACGGGTGTTGCAGAAAACTCATATAAACCGAAGCGAAGCGAGGATGGGTCGCTAGTTACATAGTATAAAACAAAGTCGCTTCCCGCCGTCTGTCTGTCCCTATGTATGCTTAGATCTTTAAAACTACGCAATGGACTTTGATGCGGTTTTTATATAGCTCTAGATGCCCGTGACTGCATACGCATTGAATTTGTTTTCCACTACTCTGATTGAACTGATTTTTATGGTGCACATCCCAAGGTCCAGCGGTTTCGGCTGTGTGTTGATCAATCAGTTTCTTTTTATTTACATAAAATAATATTTTTTTAATTTTAAACAATATAAAAATGAAAACTTACACGACGCAACATGAGCAGATTGTTTAGCCCGGCAAGTGCAGTCCTCTGGAATGACAGTAGTGACTCGAGAAGTGTATGGCAAGGCTCACATGCCAACAGCTGAGTGTATCTCAACGGATACTGTAAACAAGTTAACAAACTTGAACGACTGAAGAGAGTGGTCTACGAGCCAACTACCATGCATTTGTAAAATTTTTAGACAATAACTCAAGTATTGTTAATTCACATGAAGTTTGGTACCAGTTGTTAAGGTGAGTTGCAATTTTAAGTTTCAGATACGATTAGGAATGTTCAGTGGGTTATAGAGTTAGGGGAGAATTGGTGAGGTCTCTATACCTATAGGCAAGCAACTACCTATTATTAATTTTAAAAATGTTCTTAATGCAACTTTTACACTAACTATCAGAAATATTTAGCAAAATTGGCATTAAAGCCTCAAAAAATAAATCGCATTTTATAAAAAAAAAATACCAGGTCCACAACAGGTGACACCACAGCTTCAAGCAATTGCCGGGGTTCCCCATTCACGCTACGCAAGGGGGGCTTATTGGTCATACAGATGACGCAAACATTAACCATTTCGTATAGCTTATCAATAAATATACTACGGAAAACTACAGGCACGGTAACAACAGACGAATACTTTGACAAATGCGTCTGTCACAAATAAGTAAGACAAATCGGAAACCACAAAGAGTATATCAACCATAAATATAGGCTCCGATTCTCGTGGCAATCGAGATGAAGTGCAAAAAAGTTTAATGTGACGTTTCACTACACCCCTTTCACATGCCGTGTTATGTAAGTGATACTCGCGACGTCAAAACGAATCTAACGGCACCGCGCTTGTCGAAATCGGACCATCCGTTCAGCCCCTACCAGGCAACAAAGAACCGTACATATATATATACTGTAGGTCAAAAACATTACCCTCTTCGTGCAGCAGTCAGGTAAAAAGCAAGAATAGGCAATTATTAAAAAAAACTGAATATGTGTTATAAAGGTAAAAGTTTAAAAATATCTATTGGTTTCTGGGACCCAATTCTCGTGACTTCGAGATCGGTTCGAATTCGAGATATCTCGAAAAAAATGGTGAATCTTGATTAAAAGTAATTTTTCGTTTTCTCGTTATCTCACTATAGAGATATGTCTACTCTCAGCGCTCGACATGCAACGTGTGTTCCTTAGTAGTCGAGACTGTATCTCATGTGGTATATCACTGTGATGGTGGTCTTCGCTGTCTAGATACATAGGTAGTCGAAAACTGACCACGAATTTATGACGGATATCTTCACCAGTTTATTGGATTTAGAGGCGAATGATGGCGTGTTTTTTTTAGAAACTGACTTCATATCTTGCTATGTCGTTAAATATTGTATTGAATAATCATTTTTTATCATTTTCTTTAGATATTTAAATTTTCATCATTTAACTCAAGTTTTTCTTTAATCCGCGCGAGGCACAAAAATTGTTAACGTTACTCGAAACTCACAGAAATTTTGAGTTTCGCTTCACGTGCTTATTATTGACGAAGTGTTAAAAATAATTCAAATGAACAAAAGAACTCTTTCCGTTTATTAGACTTCATTAAAGTTAATTGATAAGGTACTTTATGTAGAGTTCTTTCTGAGAATCTTTTAAATATATTTGAAACTACCGTGTGTTGTTTATCGATTATAACTGCCACACAATCGAGGTAACAAAGTGCAGCTTTCCATAGACAATTTATTATCCTACGACATACATTCATATCAATCATCTCTATTGGCAGCGAGAATACGATTTTTCTGTGTTAATCGACATTTTCGTGAAATTTGCAATAGAGATACCTATACAATACGAGATCATCTCGAAATAGATATTATCTCGAAGGAAGTGAGAGTTGGGGTCCCTGCTGAACTTTCGTCGACTTTAAGAGTAGGGCCCGGATGTTTATAGTCTGTATTATTCAAAGAGTAATGTTATTATTGTTGTTTTGTATTTGACTTTTTGACATGTGTTTATTGATTTTTCGTGAATTTCGTAGTGTTGCTAATCTTTATTTACTTAGAAGTATAAAATAATAATAAACAATGGAGTTGTGGGTGCCTTTAGTACACATGGGGCCCCAAAACCTACCTAAAGGTTAGACGGGACTACTTATAATTAAGCATTCGTTTTAATATATTATAGTTCGAAATAAGTTTTAAGAAAATCTATAGACATGGTGTTTTGCGTGGTGTGTACGCTCTCCACACCTCCATTATTGACATTAAACGATGAGGAGATGAGTATCTACGAGATCATGGTTTCACCATTCATCAATTTGGTAAGTGTTTAAAAAATCTATACCGGACTTAGTTCGCGGTAAAATGTAATAATATGCAATAAGATCCTTAGCAAATAACGAAAGATTGATCATTGCATATTACCGTTATGTGTGAAAGTCCACTATAATCCAAGACAGACAGACCGACACCTGATCCAAGTACATAAATTTTTATTTTTATTTGTTTTTATACTTCCTTGGATCATCCTGAATAGCTGTAGATTTAAAATTGTAAATACACATACATACATACATAAACTCACGCCTTTATTCCCAGAGTGGGGTAGGTTGGAAATTCTGTAGCTCTACAGAATTTCCAACAACTCTAAAAACTTGTTGATAATTCTGTAACCATATTTTGCACACTTCGGCCAAGATGTTTAACAGTGTATTAGTGACAGGTTGCAAGCCCATCGCCTAACAGTACTCACGCATTTATTACCTTAGTCGGCTTTTACGACATCCACGGGAAGACTTGGAGTGGCACTATTCTAATCCGGCAACCACACAACATGCGGATTTGGGTCAGACGCGAGATACCATTCCATTTATGTAGAAGAATTGCCAATCTAATTATAGACTACCAATTATCATACAAATGAAAATATACACTTATGTAATGTTATAAGATTCTAGGCTTTGGTATCCATATTTATATATTACTAGAGGACGCCTGCAACTTCATATGTATAGAATTTGTTTCCTGCCCCTTTTAACTCATTAGGGAGTGAATTGTTGTGTTGTTGTTGTTGTTGTATTCCTTCCAAATCTCAAGTCCTGAGCTACAGCGGTTTCGGCTGTGCGTTGATTGATCAGTCAGTCAGTTTCTATTTTGCTGCAGCCAATCGAATTTTCTCCTTTACTATGCCGATGTCTATAATATTTGTGTTTGTCATCGTTTTATATACAAGTTGTTTGATATTGAAGTGCTTCTTTTGGGGGAAGAGCGAGGGGGTTGTTCTTCACTTTTATAACCATACAAGCTTCTGCCCGCGACTTTGTCCGTGTATCATAATCCCTCGGGAACTTTTAAATTTTCCAGGATTTAAAGTAGCCTATGTGTTAATCCGGTGTATAAGCTATCTCCATTCCAAATTTCATCTGAATCCGTCCAGCCGTTGCAGCGTGAAGGAGTAACAAACACACACACACACACTAACTTTCGCATTTAAAATATTAGTAGCATTGGATTATTGCAAATTGCTAATCCTTAAGCAAGGCTTTGACTAGCAATGAAAATTGCAAAAGTTGACTGCTGTCTTGCTCTAACTTATAAGTTAGGAAAAGACAGAAACATTGTGTTTCTTGCTCTAGTATTTAAGTTAAAGTATCTATGTATGTATGTATGTATGTAAACACTTTATTGTACAAAAAACAGAAAATCAAATACAATATTTACAGAATTAGAATGTACAAAGGCGAACTTATCCCTTTAAAGTAAAACAGTAATGAACTTCTGCAATTTTTATGGCTAATCTAATAGTAAATTAATTATATTATTATTTTTTATCATCAATTACTTTTTATTGTCGGTCTAGTCGTGCTTTATAGTTTTGCTCTTTAAATTCTCTCGCTTGCAGTGCTTATAGTTAACCCCCGACGCATGCGTGCGTGCGTGCGAGCCGATGCGAACCGATTTGGATGCATTTGTGGTTGTTACGTAGGTTTTATGAAAATCGGTTAGGCCGTTTAAGACTGCACCGAACAAACGTCGAGCGTCCAATGGCGCCCTCATTACTTTTATAAAACATATTTTCTAATTAACTAAAGAATTTCCTTGCAATCAGACGATACGTTTTTGTAGCACAAGTAAAAACACAATTTATGGGATACGTAACAAACTTTAATAACAATCACCCTTTGAGTAGTCAGCTTAACGGGATAAGGTGGCCACTTTTAAGTTGTTAACTCGAAGGTGAATTGTTATTAAACTATGTGATATACCCTATAAGTTGTGTTTTCATTTGTAGTACAAGAACCTACCGACCAATTTCAAGGCAATACTTTAGTTTATTAGAAAATACAATAATAGTAATGAGAGCGCCACTGTACATCCGGCGCGGCGTACGCTCGGCGCAGTTAAGAAATATCAGCTGTGAAAGAAGGGTCATCATTATATCGTGTTTTTTCTATGAATCTTGTCAGGAGCTGCTGATCAAGTCGCACACGATCCTGGTGTGTTCCAGCTGCAAGGGCCAGATAGACCAGATCCAGCACTTCCGGGCGATAGCCGTGGCTGGAGCCCGGCACCTGCAGGACTTCCTCATGGACTTTGATTCGGTAATCAAACTTTTGTTTTAATAGGTTTGCTGTTGACCGCAAGTCTTGCCTTTGGAGCTGGCTTGGAAACTGTTAAAATATACCGGTTAATTATGGTTCTTAATCAGGTAATTCGTAAACGCTCGCGCGGAGCGACATCGATTCGCGAGCGTTATGAATGAATGAATGAATGAATGATATTTATTTTCTAAAGTAAGTCACAGTATACATTTTTTATCATTTTAATTTTTGCGGTTCTTAAGATAAAAAAAGATAAAAGATATTTATTCAGTAAGTAGGCCGCACGGGCACTTTTACACATCAAGAATCTATCAGCGCTTCCCAAAAGGAGACCACTGCCGAGAAGAAACGCCGCAAGAAACTCAGCAGTCAGTCGTTTTTTAACCATATTTAATACTACAATGATACTACTTAGTCTAGCATTATATAATAGTAGATTGTACAACAAGGGCATAAAACAAACCATTTTTTCCGAGACTTATGGTATCCAACCGAGCCGGCGGCAGGCGAGGTTGGATAATTAAGTCGAGGATAAAATGGGTTTTAAGACCGAGTTATACACTCTGCTTTTCACTTCGATTACGAGGAAATAAAACAGTGATAATGTAAAAAAACTTCAATTAAAATATAAATTGAAATTTGAACAATTCTGTATATTATACGAGTATGTTATGGTTTTTCCGGGCATATTTACAGTATGGATTTAGGAGGCAATGTCTGTTCAATAAGTTCTTATGCATTTTTTTTCCATGAGTGTGTTAGGTGTGAGCATTATTTTCTCTTCACTAGCGACATTTTAATTAAATTCCATAACGCAACAAGTTTTGCCAAGAAAATAACTAATTAATAGTCCAAAACCTCTTTCCCGCCACTGTATTTCTGTCTAATTTTTTTATTTATTTTCTGTTTGCGATTTTTGACTTAGGTCGAACGCAATACTGCCAAGTAATGCTTGTTTTTAATAGTTTTCAATTTTGTTAGATACTACGATGCAAATATAAATAAAATAAATAAAATTAAAGTAAATTTATTCAAATAACAAGTTTATTTAATGCAGTCACCTCGTCTGTCTGGCTGTAGGGCTTAATTGTCTTAGTCTAGATGACGACAACCATTTATGCACTAGTGCATAAAATGCGATTTTATGCAGCCTATACCCAGCATAAAGAAGGACTTTACGAGCATGAGAAGTGAAAAGCTATAAATATTGGTTGTACGTTATTTTACAGACTGAAGTTGTTTAGAATTTCATTTCATAGAATTTTTTTCTCGTATTATCATTTCATAGAATAATCAATATGTAGAATAATTACTTTGAAGACTTTTAAATCATCGTTTTTTATTTTAAATAAAATTCAATGTTTCTTTTTTCATATCATAGAATAGCAAATTAAATATTCTTTGTTCTCATATTATTTAATTAAAATATAACTTAATAACAATAAAATCAACTTATAGAGTAGGGTGCAGTTTGTGAAGGTGTGTGAAATGAAACGTTTGAAAAAAAGCATACGATTTTAATTTGCAGTCAAATGGTATCGCATAGCTTATTCAAGGGATATAAAAAAAATAACCTCGAAGGCTAAGGCGGGAGCTTGCTTCGCTTCGCTCCCGCCATAGCCTTCTAACCTAACCTATTCAAGTCGGTTCTGCCCAGAGAGGTCTTGCTCGCTCGCTTCGCTCGCTCGCTCACTCATATTTATATCATAATATAGTATTTATCTTATAACCCAACCTTCTAAAAAATGCACTGACCAAACAATATTCGTTGAAAAATAATTATATTGTTTGATAAGTATGTGTAATGAAAAAATAAAATTACAAAATTCATTGAATTGATTTTCTGTCGAATTTGTTTCTTTCAAGTAAATAGTTAAAAAAAAAAAAATATACGAAGCAAAAATACAAGGACCAAATAGTATATGAAACATTTTCTGTGAAACAAAATTCTGTAATTTTTCAGTCTGTAAAACAAGGGGACACCATAAATATTAAATTAAGCTGGTACGTTTGGTTTTTGATTCTTCTTGCAGTTGGATGGCGTGGTGACTTAAAATGATAAGCCGGCTTGACTTCAAGCTGAGCAAGTGACAATGCAACAAAAGAGCTAGCTAATAGGCAGGCCCGGATTTAGAGGCGTGGAGACCCTGGCGTAACAAGTAGTGGAGGCCCCTAATTATTTTCCAAATAGGTTGGTACAATTTATATGGGGCCTCCTCTCTTGTGGTGTGTGCCCCGGTTGCCCTTAAATCCGGCCCTGCTAATAGGGTAGGAAAGACGTGAAAACGAAAGCGGTGGTGGGCGGTGCGAACAAATTAGCGATAAGTAATTTCGAACAGGAATAGTCTTATTTTGCTCTTTGATCAGAACCGAAATAATATAGATTATGTTCGAGCGAAATCGAAATGAAAATGCTGTATTTGAAATGTTTCTCGTTCATTCTAACAAGCTTGTTAAAAAAATTAACCAGGATTCCGATTCTAGAGGGGGTATTGCTTAACGAACTCGCAATCGCGATTGTTTTCATTTTGAAAATCGAAGCCTTGTCTGCATACAAAATTAAAACAATTGCATTCCGCTTTGAAGCCAATTGAGATTACGAGTGCGTTAGGCGATAGCGACGCTGGTTGGAGGAAAAAAAATGTCGACGATGAAGCGGCTTACCCAGAAGATGCCTATCCCCCCTATCGCCCTAGCTTACAGCTGGAGCCCCACTGCTGCACACGCTACGCACGAACACGCCATACACGTCGCCCACGTGCGTCCATTGGTCTGGATACGTGTGTCAACATTTTCACACCACCCAGCAACCATTTGCACGCACACGTAAAACGTGTGGGCCACGTGGCTACGTTGGTCAGCTGCGTATCTACATTCCCCACTGCAGGCCACGCACATGCACGATTCTCGTCTCCCTCCTCCAGGGACCGGCCCGCTGTCCCATTCAAGGGGTTTCGAATGGGTTTTTATAGGGATTTATTTAGAAAAGCCGTATCGCTTGAAAGCCGTTTGATTTGCATTTTAAAGTGCTATTTATAAGGGTTACCTATTCCGTGTACAATCTCGCTCTATTTTGCTTTTGTAGCGCTATATTCTGAGTGATACCAATGTCCTGGTACTTTACCTTAAAAAAGCCGTTCTATTGGCTTTTTAAGCGCAATTTTTAAGGGTTACCCTTATATTATATTTATATTTGGTTATGCAATTAGAGGGATATAAATTTACTGCTGCTCTTTAGGTTTCCCTTATGTGATGGCTAGTTTAACAAACAACTAAGTCGTATATTTCTTCAAAAGGGGTTATACTTTTAGTGGGTTGTACTTCGAGAGGTAAGTCTTTTAAAGACTTTTATCGAAGAATGGGTGGTCGGGTCCCTGACCTCTCCCTATAGATACGGCCTTCGTTCGTAGCGTGGGTCGCGGTGGGATAGATAGATAGATCTTTGTTTAGTGGCATATGTCATTTGGTCGCGGTGGGGCTTTGGTGGCACTTCGGAACAGACCACGCGTGATTGGTAGACGCCACTAGTTGCCTAGCAACCCTTACAGATTCCGTGTTTTACTGCAAGTATACCGCCAAGAGAGGAAGCGGCCTTAAACAGGTTCAAATTGAATGCATTCGGAAATACAGACGCAGGAAGCGCATTCCACTCTTTTGCAGTACGCATTATGGAAGTTGATGCAAAGCAGTTGCGGTACTTATTTCTCAAATAAGTCCATGGTCTTTGTCTATAACTCAATGTTTAGATTTAAAAAAAAGTTAATGGAGGTCCTGGTGCCATTCTCAGACTTTCGGCAGATCATTTCTAAAGGCGATTGTGCACTAGAAGGGATTTTACTGTCCGGCAGTCAGATTTTACAAGCTTTTATTTAACAAGCAATGTATGTAGGTATTTAGGATGTATGTAAGGGTCAAATGTTGCAAGTTAAATTTGAACCATTTCCCGGTTTCCGATGAAGCTGAAAATTTGCATACGCCTTTAGTTCTGATGACAGTACAATAATATAGTACCATCGAGCTGGTCTGATGATGGAGACTCAGGGTGGCCATTGGAACTCCTAAATTACCCATGATAAACCTGTCGTGTTCGGGCTTGTTAGAATCATCTTGGCGAGTAGATGACGACTGTGCAAAAGAATATACAGTCGGCAAAAAAAGCTTGTCCCAAAAATGAAATTTTTGACAGAAACTTATTACGGTTACGTCATAAATACTAAGCCATAAGCACTAGTTTGTGAAAAATTGGACAGCTGGACTGTGAATTGGTTTTGTTTTAGAATAAGGCCGTGGACGGAGGGGAGGAGGCTCCGGCACAGCAGCAGTCGGGGTATAAGACTGAGTCAGAGACAGCTGTAAGTGAAATATGTTTTATACCATTCCCACTATTAAAGGCTTATTTTATTCACTCAAAACAGTGAATAAAAAGCACTTTTACTCACTATTTTGGTGTTTGAATTTAGAACATAAAATACGCGATACAAACTCCTCCTCGAGATTTGATTGGTCGTCATTAACCACAAAGAGTTTAGCATTAAAAAAGTTTTGTGTTATTTGCTGTCATTAGTAGGTAAATTGGCGCCATAGGCTGTATGGATCGATGTCTTTTGCCTTTCTCTCTGTGAAAAATACAAGGAAAAATAAATTGGCGCCATTTTGAATACTGAAAGTTGTACGAACATAAAATTTAGTGTTTCTTAATAAATAAAACATTTGTTCCAATTTTAATGTGCATTTTAATTAATTTTACCTTCCATTTTTCGTCATTAAATATCTATTTTCGCTTAAATCTTTCTTTTTCTCGTAGTCATGGTATAAAGTTTAGTATGCAACTCTCGAATAAAACGGATTTATATCGAGGGCCATGTATCACTCGCGTCGCTCAGGATTCTAACACTTGAATCACTCGCTACGCTCGTGATTCAATCATCCTGAATCACTCCCTGCGGTCGTGATTCAGTCGTTAGTATCCTTCACTTGCTCGAGAGTCATCTATGGCCCTCGCATTAAATCCGTCTTTTATTCACTAGTTGCATAATATACTATTTTGTACTCGTCGATTAAAATGTGTGTATTACGATTTCATAGAGAATACTGTAACGTCACTCTTTTCATCGTTGAATAGTCTAGATGTTACTTCCGAAACAACCGAAATAACTATTTCGATACGCTCTAGACAACCGAAATTACTATTTCGATACGCTCTAGACAACCGAAATAACTATTTCGATACGCTCTAGACAACCGAAAAAAATTTGAAAATAGAACTTCGGATTTCCATATATGTGTCCTTGTTTAAGGAGCCTCGATCCGATACAAAATTGCCAATCTGTGTCGTTTCGGAACGTAGCAGCGCCGCATCATCTGTCAAAAATCTACTTTTAGTTTTCTTATATACTCGTATTAATGACTTACATTATTAATTTTAATGAACTCGTACAAAAAGTATTGTTCACAATAGTGTCATAATTAAGCTTTTTAATCTCGTACCTTACTTAGGCCACTCAGCAAGCTTCGTGGCCTAAACACGGTACTCGACTAAAAAGCTCTCTATTATAACACGATTACGAAAAATACTATTTGTTGTCCGTACCCAAAGGGTGAAAAAACCGGGCACGAGCATGTGGGACCATGCTCAGTGTAGGGTTCCGAAGCTGTTACGACAAACACAAAAAAACTATCTCAAAAAACATATTTTGTGCTGTCTTTAATGATTTTTAGTAGGTATAAACACTTTAGTCGCCTGTATCTCAGGAATTAATTAAGCTACTTAGTCGTGATAGTTTTCCTTTTAAATACGTTATATGCGCGTTCATTTAATATATTTTTCAGATTTTTAGTAGTTGTAGTTAAACAAAAATACATTGCCACGTTACGTGTATGTTACCGTTGTTTTTTTTTATAATTGTTGTCTCTTCTGTTTGTACAATTAAGTGTTTACATACATACATACAAAAGGAAAGGGAAGGAGGGGGAAGGAAGGAAAACCTATAAGAATAAAATTAAAAAAAAAAGTATGTACGGAGCCCTCTCACCGCGAGTTAATGCCGGTTTTTTATAGATAATGGTACGGAACCCTTCGTGCGCGAGTCCGACTCGCACTTGGCCGGTTTTTTTATACTTTAATTAATTATTCGAGTGTTAGTTTATATTTTGTACTAGCCACCCTCCCTCGCTTCGCTTCCTTTCATGGGTTTTCTGTAACACCCGTAGTCGCGGCAACAGCTAAGCTAGCGTATACTTATAGTATACTAGCTGTTCCCGGGCCCACTTCGTTGGCAATAAATATTCTTTCTGGGTTGATATATAGCCTATGACACTCACAAATAACGTGGCTTTCTATTGGTACAAAAAAATTCAAAATCGGTTAAGTAGATGAGTGGTTGGAAAGATAAAGATATTTGTGCAATACCAAAGTCACATTAAGTCACATTAAATTTTAAGTAAAGTTACAATTATTTAATTCTAACTTCTTATTGTATAATCTTAGCTAATACAATCTTAAAAGTAAAGATTATAGCTAAGATTGTTTTAGATTTTAAAGATTTTGGAAATAAACAGTTTTTTTTTTTTTTTTTAGGTCAAAAGATTACCGCTTACAACGTCACAAACTTGACCTCTTTATAATATTAGTATAGATATAGATTGAAGTATGCATCAGTGTAATTAATATGTATTTTTTTAGTTAAAACCTAAGATCGAAGAAGAGCACGTCGAATGTGAATTGAAAATAGAATTGGAAGTGGATAAACAAGAAGACGCAGCAGATGCTCCGGGGGACTCAGGCTGGGGCCCGGGTCCTTTGGCTGTAAGTAACTCTTAGAATACTACTAGCTTCTGCCCGCGACAACGTCCGCGTTTCGATTATCGTTATTCCCTCAAGAACTTTTAAATTTTCTGGAATAAAAAGTAGCTTATGTGTTCATTCAGGGTATAAGCTATCTCCATTCCAAATTTCATCCAAATCCGTCCAGCCGTTGCAGCGTGAAGGAGTAACAAACACACACACACACACACACACACACACACACAGAGAAACTATCGCATTTATAATATTAGTAGGAGGCCCGTCGGTATGATCTTGTACAGTAAAAGTAACGTATTAGGGTGGATCAACTTTTTGTTGTTGTTATTCTGCCCCGTAAGCCAGGAGACAACAGTGATAGAGTTTTTTAGAAAAAAATGCTATAATATATACTTCTAGCACACTCAGGAGAAAGGCCATAAAAAAGGGGTTTGTAGTTGCCAATAAAATCGATTTTTAGTGGACTTATATCCTTTGAAATTTACACACCACAGTTTTAAAGAGTTACTCAGGAGACGTCACCATGGCAACGAGCTACAAAGAACAGTTGACCCATTAATATTACTCGGTTGTGTCTCGGTTTCACACTCACTCACAGATGCCAAAGAGTGTGACAACGATAGAAAGCTGATTATAATACTATTAAAAAACAAAAACACCGTTTTCAAAAACGGAAATGATAACTTTTGTGATAGACGTTGTTTGTTTATTAAAACATTTGTTTTATTTAATACTTTTAAGTGATCATAAGTAATATGCTGTTAGTTATACTTAGATAGATATGCTGATAGAGGAATGAAAGGAATGAAAAAGAGAGAAATGTGTAATAAAAGAAGATATAGTGACTAAGATTGAAAAGGGCATGCTTCGATGGTTCGGTCATTTGGAAAGGATGGATGAAAGAAGATTGACGAAAGAGATATACAGATCGAAAGTGAGTGGACGGGTCGGAAGGGGCCGCCCTAGGCGTACTTTTTCAAGTCAAATCGGAGAAATACTGGAAAAGGGCCGAATCTTAAGTACCCGTAACCGACGTGCGCGCATGACTCGATGTATGAATGTGGAAGAAGCGAAAGAAATTTGTCAAGATCGTAGCAAGTGGAAAGAAGTGGTCGCTGCCTACCCCTCTGGGAAACAGGCGTGATTTAATGTATGTATGTATGTATAATATGCTGTTATGTAGTCCCACTTCTCAATTAATAAGAAACTATACGACGTTTCAAGCTCGCCGCAAGCAACGCCGCGGGAAAGGCATAGTCACACATATACATATCATCCATCTAAATGTGCTACGTAATAGTCGCTTAACTATCTTAATGGAGATATCTTATCCCCATCCTTGGGTTGTGGCCATCTGTGGTCTTCATCATCAGTTCCACAGCACCGAAGGATACTTTCTAAATTAAATGATGGTAATTGAAAATACCAAAATCGCCAATTAACTTGTAATTTGCACAGCATAGCAAACATGTTTGGCGGGTCTATATCGGAATCCATAATGTTTATTTGGCATAATGTATAATTTTACATAAAATCATTTGTCCTGAAACGGTTGTTACAATAGAAAGAGTTTTATTTTAATTGGGTAAGTAAAGTTTTTGGAAGATATGTATATTATATTTATTTTCGATAGTCGTCATCCTAAAGATCAAGAAATTGCGGCTCTTTTATTTTTATTTCCTCTAATATTTTAGAAATATTTTTTTTTGTTATGAAGTTGACATTTGTACACTTTAATGACCGACTAGCTTGTTGCCTTCGTACCTAATGAAAAAGAAAAAAAAACACTTCTATATCTGTCATTGTCAAATCAAATCAAAGTAAACAAACGATTCAATACAACGGCTCTTTTCTGTTTGCTTGTGTTTCATGTGATCAGTGTTTTTAGAAATATTTTTAACGATCTCAGAACGAACTCCGGACTTTCGTTTTGCCGCTTTGCTCTAAGACCTTTGCACGATATTTGGTCTACGATTTATTTTCGAACCCTTTGGCACTTCTTCTTGGACACCGATTTCTTCCTTTCTCGACGACTCTTGCCCTGCTTTTTGATAGCCACGAGAGCACTTTTGAATTGTACAATCCACGCAATGAATTCAGGCAATCCCACACAGACTGTGGAAATGGAGTATTACAAAGATTTACTTGAATTTACTTATTTGAATTGAACTGTTTGTTTACTTTGATTTGATTTGACGTTGACAGATATAGAAGTGACAGTTTTTTTTTCTATTTCATTAAATACGAAGGCAACAATCTTGTCGGTCATTAAAGTTTACAAATGTCAACCTCATAACTAAAAAAAAGATTTCTAAAATATTAGAGGAAATAAAAGTAAAAGAGCCGCAGTTCCATGATCTTCAGGATGACGACTATCGAAAAAAAATATAATTTACATCTCTTCCAAAAACTTTACTTACCCAATTATTATAAAAAAACTAACCAGACATAACCTAACCTAATCTACACTATAAACTTTTATTAAATTCTGCAATGTTCGCCTAAAATAGTGCAAAAAAAAATGCGTTTCGGGTGTAAGTGACACATTTTTTTATTAGATATTCGAAGTAAGGCATTCAAAAGGTTAAGAGATATCAGCTCTGAAAGAAGGGTTCGCCAGTATACCTGGGTTTTCATCTTTTTAATTTGTAAATTATTTGTGAAACTTATCAGTATTGGCCCATCATTAATACTTAAATCTCTGTTAAAACAGACATCGTCAAGTAACGAAGGAAAACCGGCGGTTTCACAACGTAAACGGGATAGGCGTTTGGCAAATGGCAGCTCTGAGGATACAGCAACACCGAGCACTTCCGGCGCACAGGCCCGGTAAGATTATCACAGATTAAAAAAACGCGTAAAAAACTTCTTTCAAAATGGGATGGATTTTGGTTATTCAAAATATTGTGGGACGCCGACTTCAGTTCGACTGACTTATCTGCCATTTGAAAAGTATATTATGCAGTTAGTGAATAAAGGGCGGATTTAAAGCGAGGGCCATAGATGACTCACGAGCAAGTGAAGGATACTGACGACTGAATCACGACCGCAGGGAGTGATTAGTGATTCAAGTGTTAAAATCCTGAGCGACGCGAGTGATTCATGGCCCTCAATATAAATCCGTTTTATTCAAGAGTTGCATACTATACTTTACTAGCTGTTCCCGTGTCCACTTCGTTGGGCAAATCATTTGTTTCCGATGAAGCTGAAAATTTGCATACACCTTTAGTTCTGACTAGCAACCCGCCCTCGCTTCGCTTCGGCTTAGATTTTTTATACAAAAGAATTTTCCCGCTAATTCCCGTTCCCGTGGGAATTTCGGGAATTCCTTTCTTAGTGCACCTCTACGGTACCTAAGCTACGTCCCTTCCAAATTTCAAGTGCCTACGTTTAGCCGTTTAGGCTGGGCGTTGATATGTCAGTCAGTCAGTCAGTTTCTCCTTTTATACATAAATTTATATACCATGACTACGATAAAAAGAAAGATTCGAAATGGCGCCAATTTACCTACTAATGACAGCAAATAATACAAAACTTTTTTTATGCTAAATTCCTTGTCGTTAATGTCGAGGAGTTATTTGCACAAGGAGTTTGTATGTCGAGTATTTATTGCACAGGAGTTTGTAAAGCGTCTTTTTGCGCAAGGGGGTTGTATAGCATTGAGATGGATGTCGAATATATTGGTGTGTTCTAAATTCAAACGCACTTTTAATCACTAGTGATCAAAAACTTTTTTTATTCCCTGTTTTCAGTTAATAAAATAAGATTTTCACCTCAGCAGCTCAAACAAGCAGGTTTTGCTGCTTAAAAACAGTGAGCAAAATTCAATTTTGCTGCGAGCGAGAGGCAAAGTAGCTTTTTAATTATTTTTTTTAAATGCCGTGAGCAGTGCTGGGGCTACTCACAACATTCGAAAAAATTGAACTTCACTTGGTTCTGTCACTTTCACTTCGATAGGAAAAAAGCGAGAGATAGAAACAACTTGATTCGAAGTTCGATTTTCAAATTCCACACATAGTAGGCCCAAAAAGAAACGCACGTTCGGATGCACACATAACCGTAAAATTGCAAATAAAACTATCTGTTAAACTTTGAAATGTGTTTATTATAACTATTTTATACAGTAGGTACAATCATTTTTTTATTTAATGTTTTGAAGACAAAATTAATGAAAAATAAGAAGTTATGTATCTACATAATTTTGTTATCGTTTTAACAATCTTTAATTTCGTGACATAAACCGCGGGGGCAGTTTCAGAACGCATTTCAAAAATAGCGGGATTATTGTAGGTACTTAAAAAAAAAAGTAATGTAATGTAAATGACGATGTAATTTTTGTTAATTTGTCCGCCATAGCCAATAGCCATAGACAAGGCCTAGTTAGGTTTTTTTTAAAGCCACAGACTACATAAAGCTGTATAAAGTTGTGTTTGCACTACGGCATTATCAAGTTGAGTGACAGGTTTTATCTGTTTCATGTTTATTTTTTCCACTTTTTATTTTATTAGTATTTTGCAAAAATGCTTGTGATTGATGCATATGCGATCGTGTCGTTATTTAGTCGTGTATTCACCAAATGGTCACAACGGAAGACCTGCGTTGGCCCTACCAGCTTCACGCTGTGTTGTTCTCGCTGCTGAGGTGAAAAGTTGTATGTCTCACACGAGACCAAAGTTTTTTACGTCTCGTATCTTTGAATCCCTCGCTACGCTCAGGATTCTAACCTAGAATCACTCGCTACGCTCGTGATTCAATAATAGAATCCTTCGCTTACTCGGGATTCAAAATCATCACTCGCAGCAAAAACCAACTTTGCTCTCTTGTTGAACAAATAACTATTTCACTTCTCATGCTCGTAAAGTCCTTCTTTATGCTGGGTATAGGCTGCATAAAATCGCATTTTATGCACTAGTGCATAAATGGTGGTCGTCATCTAGACTAAGACAATTAAGCCCTACAGCCAGACAGACGAGGTGACTGCATTAAATAAACTTGTTATTTGAATAAATTTACTTTTATTTTATTTATTTTATTTATATTTGCATCGTAGTATCTAACAAAAAAGAAATTGAAAACTATTAAAAACAAGCATTACTTGGCAGTATTGCGTTCGACCTAAGTCAAAAATCGCAAACAGAAAATAAATAAAAAAATTAGACAGAAATACAGTGGCGGGAAAGAGGTTTTGGACTATTAATTAGTTATTTTCTTGGCAAAACTTGTTGCGTTATGGAATTTAATTAAAATGTCGTCTAGTGAAGAGAAAATAATGCTCATACCTAACACACTCATGGAAAAAAATGCAAAAGAACTTATTGAACAGACATTGCCGCCTAAATCCATACTGTAAATATGCCCGGAAAAACCATAACATACTCGTATAATATACAGAATTGTTCAAATTTCAATTTATATTTTAATTGAAGTTTTTTTACATTATCACTGTTTTATTTCCTCGTAATCGAAGTGAAAAGCAGAGTGTATAACTCGGTCTTAAAACCCATTTTATCCTCGACTTAATTATCCAACCTCGCCTGCCGGCTCGGTTGGATACCATAAGTCTCGGAAAAAATGGTTTGTTTTATGCCCTTGTTGTACAATCTACTATTTTATAGGGGGAACGGTATAAAAGAAGTTATTTTTTGCGTTATGAATGCGGTTTTTTAAAACATTTGCTATACTGTTTTTATAGTCAATTAGGACATTTCAAGCTCGCCCCGGGAAATACAAAGTCAAAGTCATCTATTTTGCTTAAAGCTCTAGGCTTGTACTATGTGTACTAGACAACGATAAACTTACTTACATAGAGAAATACATACTTAAATACACATAGAAAACATCCAAGACTCAGGGACAAATACTCACGCTCATCACACTAATAATTGCCCTAAACGGGAATCGAACACAGGACCGCTAGCTTCGTAGGCAGGATCACTACCAACTAAGCCAAATTTTTGATAAGTCTTAAATTAATATTTTTTTCAGCATTCCACAGCCGTCGGGCATTTCCAAAAGAAACATGTACGACAAGAAGTTTTTGAATAAGTACTTCAGTGAAGCGCTTTCTCAAACAAACAACCCGAAGGTGAGTTGCTATATACTTTTCATCACACTAGCACGTAAACAGTATCTAAACATACAGGTTAACTTGGCCGTAAAACCCTCGAGCTTTCTTTTTGTCATGAAACCCAAGCTCGGTATAGTAGATTGTGTCACAAGGGAGCAAAATGACATATTTACGGCGAGGGCGTACATTGAATCTTGAACGAAGCGAAGGATTCTATAATTGAATCCCGAGCGTAGCGAGGGATTCTAAATTAGAATCCTGAGCGTAGTGAGGGATTCAAGTGTTAACGCCCCAAGATGGAAATAATTTTGCTACCATGTGACACATACTGCTTTTCACATCACCTATGAGGAAAATTGACATGACGGCACCACAGATAACATATCCGTACATCAAATCGATAGTTATGATGACAGTCAAGTATCGATTTTAAAAAATAGCCTAAGTACTCAGTATAGCCATGTTTATTAATCTTACTTAATAAATTTACAGTAAAATGTTATTACCTTTAAAAATAATAGTCAGATAAATAAAAAAACATGGACTTAATCGATTAAATTGTAATCGATTATGAGAGTGTTAGGTTCGAAGCTGTTTTAATAAATTGTAGTCTATTATGTGCATACCTACTATTTTCATATTTCATTGCGTTTATATTTTATACTGGCAACAAAAGGTCCTTGAACAGAAAAGTGCCACTTTGCTCCCTCCTAGCAGGGAGGCAAAGTCCCCTTTCCGAATAGGTGTTGTGAAATAGTAGATTGTGTCACAAGGGAGCAAAATGACATATTTACGGCGAGGGCGTACATTGAATCTTGAACGAAGCGAAGGATTCTATAATTGAATCCCGAGCGTAGCGAGGGATTCTAAATTAGAATCCTGAGCGTAGTGAGGGATTCAAGTGTTAACGCCCCAAGATGGAAATAATTTTGCTACCATGTGACACATACTGCTTTTCACATCACCTATGAGGAAAATTGACATGACGGCACCACAGATAACATATCCGTACATCAAATCGATAGTTATGATGACTGTCAAGTATCGATTTTAAAAAATAGCCTAAGTACTCAGTATAGCCATGTTTATTAATCTTACTTAATAAATTTACAGTAAAATGTTGTTACCTTTAAAAATAATAGTCAGATAAATAAAAAAACATGGACTTAATCGATTAAATTGTAATCGATTATGAGAGTGTTAGGTTCGAATTTTTTTTTAATTTATAACACAGCACACAGGTCTTGCAGGTTCAAGCAAGGAGTTTACACGAATTTGAAAAATGTACTTATAATGTTATCTAAACAGGAATTTCTTTGCAATCTTGCTACATGTTACTTAAATACTCAACTAATGTTCTAAATAATCGATTTTAATAGTTTTTTTGCATCAAAACGTCGTTTTTTATTACCCTTCGTCATGGCAGTATACCTACGTAAGAATTTACCCTTAACGTTTCCGAACGAAACATTTGTACAATCTGTGGTGTAGGCAAAAAGCCAAAAGTAAGAAAAAAACGTTTGTCCTAATTTTGCTAATTGTACAGTGACTAAATAGGGGAAACGAGGGTGGGTCGCTATTAGGCTATTAGTATAAGTAATAAGCGAAGCATAGTTATATAAACTTCCATAGTTCTTAAGTGTACTATGGATCATATATGAACTTGTACTTGGTTGCAGCCGGACGTAGTGCCAAACGATCCGAAGAGCGCAAAAGCCTCGCCGCAGGGCGCGGAGCCGGCGCCTCCAGCCTCGGAAGGGACCAGTACAGCAAATGCAAGATCCAGACGAGCACTGTAAGTATCTAAAGAATCCGAGATTGTTTAGGTACAGCCAGCTGCAGAGAAAAGGGTACCCCCTCGGTAGACACATCAAACTGTTGAACATTTTCGACGGGTTACTGTAAATACTAGTTGGTCTAGTGGCTCTTGGGTCGGAATTGTATAACGGAGTTAGCTAGTTCGAATCCATCAACTAAAACGTCCTTTTTGCATTTTTAAATTATTTTTTATAATAGTGTATACTTTTTTTCCAAGATAAAGTAGGTTATGTGTTTTAGGTAAATAGGCATATAAAAAAAAAAAAAGTCATTGTAAAAAAAATATACGTTTCTTAATTATAAGTATACTAGTGGACCCGACAGACGTTGTCCTGTCTTAACTATAATTGTGATTTCAATTTTCTTAATTTTTGCTATCATAAGAACCTTCTCCTGACAATAACAAACAACAAAAAAATTATTAGCGAATTCGGTCCAGCCGCTCGCACGTGATGCCGTGACCAAGGGAAACAGGATTAATTTTTATATATAGGTATATAGAAGATAGAAGAAGATTCGATGAGAGATTATTGTCAACAGCGTTACGTTAAATTATACTATGTGTAATCTAATCATTATCTTTTTTGCTGGTAGATATTTACAATATTTAGTTAAATAACACTGCGAACTTGACTTCTGCATGTGAATCACTGAGAAAGAACCAACATGCTTAACTATAAATATAGTATAGCAATTTACATCTTTCTGTTATCACTTATCACAATTTGTTATAATTATTGTAACACAACTTTTTCGTGTGGGGTCAGATGGTGTGTCACATACCTACACATGAATAAAAAACGAGAATTATGAATTAAGATGATAAACAACGTTTTTTTACTTATTTTAACTATGACAACGTTCCTATTTTTTATTTATTTAATGCTTTATTAGTATCGGAGAGGATAGCCGTCACTTTCTATAACTTCTTGAAGCCGATTTTGCATAGTTGATACCATTTTGTTACATGTGTCACTATTTCTTATCAATTCCTAAGTTCTATTGACTTCTAGATCCAATTTTTTTTTAGTTTTAATTTCACTAGAATCCCAGTTTAATACCATCTGACCCCACAAGTTTTCTATGGGATTTAGGTCCGGACTTTTTGACGGCCAGTCGAAAACCGTTATTATCTTCTTGGGAAGACAGCCATTCCTGAACCAGGTGAGAACGATGCACTGAGCAGTTGTCCTGCACCAGGTAAATTTGACCTTCAGGATACGCGACACGCACTGATGGCAGCATCACGTCCCTCAACACTTCCAAGTATCGCTCGCTGTTCATGCGGCCGCCTATTTCCACCAGCTCGCCGGGGCCCATGGAAGACATCCATCCCCAGTAGCCTGAAAACAATCATCTCATAAAATCTACTGTAACATGTAATATACGGAAATGTCAATAGAACAGAATATAATAAATATACGTCTTAAACGGAATGTATGAAATAAAATGTTATTTACCTAGTGTTAATCGCCCGCTGGTTCTGAGGTCTAAAACGTTATTAGGGTTAAACCTCTCCCCGGTTCTTCTCCATAAAATTGTTTGCCCATCCTTATCAGATCTGAAACATTTCTCGTCAGTAAATATGACAATTTCGTTTGCCCAATCGAAATTTAAATAACGACTGGCAAAATTTACTCTGTCGTTACGATGTTTCTCCATGAGCTTGATTTTTCTAGCCGGTTTATAATTATGGATACCCGCAGCATGCAGATGTCGCCGAACTGTGCTAAGCGACACTCCAAAAGTCTCAGCACTTGAGCGTGTCGTTTTGAAGGGTGCCTCTGCGTGAACTTGCACTATGTTACGGTGTCGCTCAGATTCGTCGGTGTAAGCAACCGGGCGAGGGCCTTGGCGGGCACAGTTGACATCACCTGTCGCTTGATACCTCTGTATCCATCTGCGAACTGTTTTTCTCTGCCGATATAAAAAACAAATTAATAGCAATACATAAATGTAAGAATAAATGCTTATTTAAGTATAATAATCTCAGTATAAATAAGATGTCGTATAACTCTTACCATTATGCACATATCTCGTGCTATTTTCTTGATTGATTGCTTCTGTTCCCACAGAACAACAATTTTAGCCTTCAAAAAAGTTGTTAAACGAACCATTATAAGAATTTCGAAATAATCGGATAATATTAGCAAGCGGAAAGAGAGATTCACTCAGCGGAACGGCACAAATCGCAATAATTTGTGAAGTCATTACAAAGTTACCCTCAACTACAAAATAATAAATGCGACGGACAATTCGAGTAAATTATTCGAATGCCAACTTTAAGTCACTGCTTAATAAAGCCGTCTTCGATGCAGTTACTTTTCTGAAGTAAAATGACGGTAGTGCAACAATCGGCAAAAAGCACAGTATATTCAACCAAACGAGAAATCTATACTAATTTCAACCTTATGGCTAATTGAGGAGTAAACAAGGTGGCAGTTGAAATTTAAGCCATAACTTTTAGAAGATAAAGATCGTCATTAAAATTGTTATATATGAGGAGTAAACCAATGCAAATTTTCGTTGAGACTGACAACTGAGTCGATGGCCTAGTGGTATAACGCGTCGCGTTGTAAGCTGGTGAAGCGGGTTCGTATCCTCAACCGCACATATTAAGTGAAATGTCTTTTTGTAAGTTATTCTTGGTATTCGGATTGACCAAAAGCCAAATAAATAATATTTGAGTGGTATTGGTGCCGGTGAATGCTTGGGCAGAGGTGGGTGCGGGGCGCGGGAAGCTAGCCGCTCACGGCGAACGTCACGTGACGTTCGCCGTCGTGCGATAATCTTTAACGACTTGGGGGGGGTCCTTTTCTCTGACGCTGACTGTACTACAGAACGTTCTAGATTTGGGAGACCACAACATCACGGCCAATCGTTAACAGCTTTTAATTAGAAGAGAGTGTCGGTAGTTGGTACAATAACGGGGTGCAATGAAAAGTTACCCTCAATATCTCATATGTATAAAAGGCAAACCTGACTCCCTGACTTATATATCAACGCACAGCAGAAACTACTGTTAGCAATAAGACAGGATTTTCCGAAAATCGACCCCCAACGGGATGAAATATGTGGCGGGAAATTAATTCTACGCGTACAGAGTCAAGAAAATGCCGAGCGTATTATAGTGTCTAATATATTTCTCAGATTACTAAGGGCAATGATCTCACAGCCTAGTATGTCGTACCCCAGGTTTAATTCTCGCCGGGTTCTGTCTTTCTATAAGCGTGTTTCCCATGCCGGTTTTTTTTTTTAATTTTCCGTGTCTGTGTGAACTGCCATTTTGCAGTCCGTTTGTACCGGACCTTAAAATTTGTATTTGGCTCAAACGTTTACGTAGATCTAGAAGGGTCAGATTATCCGTACTCACGACTGACCGTACTGACGATAACTTTATCGTCGAATGAAGTCAGTTTCCTGTTAAGGCTTGATTCTTTCGGTTCCGTTTAGACCTCTCTACCCTGACGTAAGCAGAGTCGTCTCTCCGGTCAAAAGTCGATATAACAAAAAAAGCTGATCCCTTTGACTGCCATACATAATATCGTTGGTCATAATCATAATGTATTGTTAGTCATACTTTTTTTTGTCATAACTTCTTTCAGGCTGAAGTTACAGTTTTTAATAAACGTTTATCGTTTAGATTAGTTAGGTTAGATTAGGTTAGTTCTATAAAAATCCTGAAAAAATAACCGTGTCCTGAGAAAAATGCATTATGACTTGCGAAAATTATGACTTAAAACGCATTATGACTTAAAATAATTATGGCAGTCAATAGAGACCCCAAAAAAAGTAATGAATATTTTATAAAACAACAGCAGGATCACGAGTGAAACTAGGCACAGGATCATCGAACTGAACCACGCGGGGCTCAACGTCACGGACATTGCCGATGAACTTGGGATCTCCGTAAGTTCAAACAACTTATCAATTATTTGATTAAACTCATTTTAAAAGCTTTTAATTAACTTGCAATGTACAGTCAGGAGATTTAATTTGGTACCCACCTTAGATCTAAAGTCAATCTGACATTCTACAACAACAAGGTTGAGTTTTCTAAGAGTTACAAATGACTTGACATCTCTAATGAATGACATTGACGATTTCAAGCATATTTTTCTTGAAATGGGTCAGAGTGGCCATAAGAACTCCTTAATTACACATGATCAATCCGTTGTGTTAAGGCTTGTTAAAATCGTCTTGACAAGTACATGACGACTGTGCAAAAAAAAGTACAGTCAGTGGGTCTACGTTAAGTATAGCGGAGATCCTATCACCTCCTTCCAACTATCATCAGGTCAGCTCTTAGATATCGTAATATTGCATTGTCATTGGGTATCATGTGTTGTTTTCAACCCATTCTCCAAACGGGATCAGCTTTAAACTACATCGTAAAAAGCGTTTTTATAACAAGATTTTCGACGATATTACTCAAACTCATATCAATATCACTGATGAATATCTTATTATTTCAGCGGAATACGGTGAAGCTGTGGCTACAGAGATGGAAACTAGAGGGCCACCTCCGCGACCATGTATCACTAGGCCGCCCGCGATGCACCTCGGTGCATCAAGACATCAAGATATTAAAGAAAGCGCGCGAGAACCGTTCCTTGAACACCACGCTCTTCGCTGAGGGTTTCGGTATGTCCCCCGCCACCATCCGAAGACGGTTCGCGGAAGCTGGCTTGCGGAACATTAAATCAACGAAAAAACCGACGCTCTCTTCCAGACACAAAACGCTGCGACTACAATTTGCAGCCGAACATTTAAACACAAGTTTTGATGACGTTATCTTTATGGACGAGAAAGTATTCTGCTCAAATGATAACGGGAAACTGAGTTTGTTGCGTCCTGGTAACATTGCGTCGAAATATAAATCGCCTGATGGTGAAAGTGGCCCGGTCACCGTATGCTTTTGGGGATGGATGTGCGGTAGCGGGCCGGGTGAGCTGGTTGAAATCCCGGGACGAATGAACTCTGTCCGTTATCGCAATATTCTTCAGGAATCATTCCTGCCTACAGCAGAAATCGTCTTCCCTAACCAGAACATTACGTTTGTTCAAAACGTTAGCGCTTTCCACAACTCGCGTTTTGTGGAAACGTGGATAAAGGACCAATCTAATTTGACTCTGTTGAAAATGCCGCCTCATAGTCCCGATTTAAACCCCATAGAAAACCTCTGGGGGAAGATAGTTCGGGGATGGGATCCTACACCAAACCAGCATAGGAACATAGATGCGTTGCGGGCTCATATCGTCCAAATGTGGGAGTCCTTCAGGGGGGAAAATTTCTGTCAAGATCTGGTTAGTTCTATGGGTAGGCGGCTACAAGACGTTTTGAACGCTCAAGGGGGGTACACGAAATTTTAAAAGTATTGCTTTCATCTGAGACAAGTGGCGGTATCTCTGACAAAACTCCTGTAGAAAGTGCAACCTTATTACTAACGGGAGAGGATTGTATCTGCTTTGGCTATTGAGTTTGAGATATCGGCTTTTGGCTTATGATGGTTGAATTGTTATTTGAAGTTGTCAGGGTTCTTTGCTGGTTTTCATTTGTTTAATTGATCAAAGTTAGGTTTGTTTCTCGAGGAAAATGTACAATTGCTTTTATGTGATACTCTCATTATTAGAATTAAGGTATTGGGTGTGTTACTTAACCTTTTGAAAGCAACCGTCGGCCATAGCCGACACAAGTTCAAGAGACTTTTCGTATGAATTAAGTTGTAATTTGGATAGCGTTGCAAATATATTTGGCGTGAGTGACACATATTGTATTTGTCGTAAGGCTTTCAAAAGGTTTACGATTTCCTGACTACAGTCTCTTGGTGTGTTAAATCTAGGTATTTTAATTCACAAAATGATGCTAGTACAAATAGGCAGTTCTACGAGGCTGGTGTCCTTAATTTTCTACTTGATATTTTAGTTTGGCTTTGTTATTTTGAAGTAACATGCGTTACATGGATAACGTTACTGTTTAGTTTTTAATCAGACAATAAGTGGCAATTAAAACATTGTACTGGAATATAGTACGTATATTATAGTATAGTAAGAAATTTGTGATTTAAACTATTTAGGTATAGTATAGTCCAGTTCTGCTTTGCAAGCAGTTATAGTTAGCTTTGTGTTTTCTAAATATTTATTATAGGTGTACCTCGTGTAAGGTGATTAAATGCATTCAGGAAAAAAAGTTGTTTTTATTAACTGACATTGTATAATTCTCCTCCTTATGCTTCAGTATCCAGAATTCAGTTACGAAACTCCTTCCAGTCGAACTCTGAAGACTATGTCCATTCCGCCCTCATAAATACAATGGACGCATGCGCAATTTGATAGTCAAAGCAAATTGAGCCCTCTGTTTTAATTAATAAGGTCACTAATATATTCGCCATTCTCTGCGACATATGCCTTTTTTTCTAATGAGGGCAGCATTTTACGTCGGTGATACTGCAATAAATGGTTTTTAGGGTTCCATACCCAAAGGATAAACACGGGACCACCTATTAATAAGACTCCACTGTCCGCCCGTCTGTCCGTCTGTCTGTTATCAGGATGTATCTCATGAACCGTGATAGCTAGACAATTGAAATTTTCATAGGTGATATATTTCTTTCGCCGCTATAATAACAAATACTATCCCATACAACAAACGTGTTTTTTTTACCGTTTTTTGCTAATGTTGAATAGATAATGGTACGGAACCCTTCGTACGCGAGTCCGAATCGCACTTGGCCGGTTTTTTCTTTCTTTCCTTCTTTCAACACCGCGTTACTAACAAATTCACAAATTCAATTGATTGCATAATACAAACCACTCTCGCTTTAATACGTTACTATGACCAAGTATTAAAATGTACATCTGCTTTCGAGTTCAACTGTACTATAACGGTCATATTAATATAAATTATGTATCTGACAAGGATTAACAAAGCAATGGTGGTTTGGTCATGTAGAGAGAACGGATGAAGTGAGAACTTTTTGAACACCACAGACCGCTCTAGCCGTCAACTGCAAATCGTGCCCACGACGCCACGACGGCTACAGCCGTCACTAGATCAAGATTTAAAGATACTTTGGTTCGAGTCAATTAAGATGTAATTTGCATATCATAGCAAACATGTTTGGTGTGTCAGTGACATTTTGAATTCGACCTAAGGCGACAAAAGGTCAAAACAGATATATGAGGCAATAGTAAAAGGGAATGTTGAAGGGCCAAGGCGAACGTTCCATGATCAGATTGGTGACGTATTAAGTAAGGGCCAGGTCAGGAGTATCCTAAATCGACGCACGTGTATGATGACTTGATGAGACTTATGAAAGAGAAGGAAGCGAGGCAAGTTTCTCTGGATCGTAGCAAGTGGAAGGAAGTGGTCCCTGCATACCCCTACGGGAAAAAGCGTAATTGTATGTATGTATGATTATCTATATCCATATCATAACTTCCCTACCATATGTTCAGAAACGATAAGCAAATGGTCTATATTAATAAACCTGTATCTGAGGTTGTACTTTAATGTTAACATTAAAGTATTGCATGATATTAAAGTATCGATTATCGATATTCTACGTATCGGTGTTCTACACCACTAACTTCCCTCCATTCAACTTTTCAGTGGGCTTATAATATAATTGAATAAACGAAGTGAGGTATTAGGGCCGGCGCACATATAGCGAAACTCAGCGTAGAGTCGTTTCCCTGCCAAAGCATCATCGTCTTTTAGGGTGTTGTAATAAGATCCAAGTTAATGAAAACAAATGTTCGGAGACGCTCGCGGAGATTATTTGTGGTATTAATTAATTTTGATCTTATTCCAAGGATGGATCAACTTTTTCTTGTTGTTATTATGTCCCGTAAGCCAGGAGACAACAATGATAGTTTCTTAGAAAAAAAATACGAGTATAATATGTTCTAGCACACTCAGGAGAAAAACCCTTAAAATAATGAGTTTGTAATTGCCAATAAAACCGAATTTTAGTGGACTTTTATCCTTTGAAATCATAGATTTAAATAGTGACCCAGGATACGTCACCATGGCAACGAGATACAACAAAAAGTTGGTTGACCCTCAATGTCCAAGGAAGCTGTTCAATGTATTGTTCTTAGTCGAAGGCCAACCTACGAGTATAGCGGTTTGGGCCGTTTTGGCACGTTGCTATAACCCTGGCCTTCGACTACGAACAATATTTTGAACGGCTTGCTAGTAGGCAGGTCGACGATCACAATAGAATGCTGCCAATATCTTAGATTTTCCTGAACTTGATCTCTACATCATCAACTGCGATCGAAAATTGGGTACGATATGTACCTAATTTTAAACTGCGGTGTTACTGTTTTAATGTTTTAATTTATTTATAAAGTTCCATAATTAAGTATCTAAATTAACTATGTATTTGAAGTTATTTTCAATGAGATTTACCAAATGTTATTTATTTAGTAAATCATTTAACTTTACCTAACCTAACGAAGCCTGAAGAGTAAATTGACGGAACGTTTTATCCTACATGTAAAATAATTCATATAAACGTTTTGTAGAATCCCGGAATCCTGGAACTTATATGAAAATAATAATTTTAAGAATCCAATATATCCAAAATCTTAGCTTAACTTTTTCCGGCATTTTGCCAAGTTTCGAATCAGGCGATGCTTTTTTGTAGCGCAAGTAAAAATACAATTTGTGGGATACGTAACAAACTTTAATAACAATTATCCTTTGAGTAGTCCGCTTAACGGGAAAAGGTGGCCACTTTTTTCCGTTAAGTTGATAACTCAAAGGTGAATTGTTATTAATTTATATGATACCCTATAAGTTGTGTTTTCATTTGTAGTACAAAAACATACCGCCCAATTTCAAGAAAATACAGTTTATTAGAAAACACAATAATAGTAATGAGGGCGCCACTGTACACCCGGCGTACGCTCGGCGCAGTCTTAATCGCGTAGCAGTCAAAAAAAATCATACAAATTTATTTAGTTCTCGGCGATAACGTTTCTCACCCCTTAAATAAAGTCTGATTTTCACGATTAGGGTTCAGTACCTCAAAATAATTATTATTTCCAGCTCCAACATCAAAAAGATGGTGAAGTGCCGCGTGTGCGGCGCGTCGTTCATGAACGCGGGCTACCTCGCCGCGCACGCGCGGACGCGTCACGCGACGCCGGTAGGTGGCGCTGACGACCATGTGACACGGCCTAGCGTTCCCGGGTTCGACTCCTTTCGCCAAATAGTGTGATGAGCGCGAGTATTTGTTTCTTAGTCTAGGATGCTTTCTATTTAAGTACTAGCTTCTGCCCGCATAGATTTCGATTATAGTTATTGCCTAGCACGTTGAACGCCACGCGGCCCACATGTGGGCCTTCTGAGTCCACCCATTTGGGCCCCTCGTAAAACACGAAAATCGATAAAAATCGCTTTATGGTTTTATGTTACTAATTGATTAGAAATATGATATTTGGTACTCCTAGTTAAAAACTCTGGGTAATTCAGACCAGGAACAGGTGATAATTAAAAATGGCACACATGTGACCTCCGTGGCCTCAACGTTGTTTTAATAAAGTTCACAGTTTTTTTTTAAATATTATGTTGTGTTTTTATTATGATAAAGTTTACTTTATCGGTCAACTTCAGCACAACCCTACCATAGGGCCGAAAATCGTAAAAAATAAAAGTCTTTTGCCTTACGCGAGAACCAAACCGACTAAATTGTTCTGCAGAGCCACGCGGCTCACCTCGCTATCGTTTACTGACTTTACTGTACTGTGTGGCCTGTAATAAACTCACCTGTGACCTCCGTGGCCTGAACGGCAGTACACGATCACTCACATGTGTCCCCAGCGGCTTGAATGGAACATCAAGCTTTTTTGCCTTGGCGTTGAACGTGCTAGGGAACTTTTGAATTTAGCGGGATGAAATAACCGTAAAGTAGCCTATGTTATGTATGACCTGGTACCAAACTAAGCTCTAGGCTTGTACAGTTGGTTAAAAATGTGGTCTACCACCCTGTGGCTGAAGTTCTTTTGCACGTCATGATACAACAAGTCCGATTTTCCCTTGCAATAATATTATGACAGTGACAAGTGTCAACCTTAGCGATAATTAGATCTCACAGAAACTTGTCACAACTGGTAGACCACTTTTTTGGCCGACCGTACTATGGGTACTAGATAACGATACACATACTTAAATAGAGAAATAAATCGTACTAATATAAAATGCGAAAGTTTTTGTGTCAGTTTGTTACTCTTTCACGATGGCTGGCCAGGATGAATTTTGTAACAGATAGTTTATATCCTGGACACACATAGGCCGCTTTTCATTTTACCTGTTCCCGAGGGAATAACGTTAATCAAAGCTTACGCAGATGAAGCCGCGGGCAGAAGCTAGTCTTATACTAATATTATAAAGCTGAAGAGTATGTTTGTTTGCTTGAACGCGCTAATCTCAGGAACTACTGGTCCGATTTGAAAAAATATTTGAGTGTTAGATAGCCCATTTATCGAGGAAGGCTATATATCATACTAGCACAAACCGAAGCGAAGCTAGGGCGGGTCGCTAGTTATAAATAAAATAGTTATTGTTTTAGTTCCTCACAGTATTTAAGGAAATTCTGTCTGCACTCGGCAGAAACGACAATTAATGAAGCCTTACTACCGTCTACGATCTATACGAGTCCATCAACATCACTGTGATGAATAGCATGCTTCGACCGTGCATTTCCCTAGACAGTTTTTACCTCCTACAGTGAAATAAACCAGTTACGACATGGGTGCCTTCGAGAAGAGCTTTCATTTCCCTAATTGGTATTTACGCTCCGACAACTGTTCTTGAGTTGCTGGTGTTATGGGCGGTGGTGATTACTTCTCGTCAGGTAACCCACAAGCTCGTTTGCTCCCTCTCTTATATATTTATAAAAAAAAAACTAGCTTCTGCCCCCGAGTTCATCAGCATAGATTTCGAGTACCGTTATTCCCTCGGGAACTTTTAAATTTTCCGGGATGAAAAGTAGCCTATGTGTTAATCCAGGGTATAAGCTATCTCCATTTCAAATTTCATCCAAATCATGCCAGCCGTTGCAGCGTGAAGGAGTAACAAACTAACACACACATACACAAACCTGTGACGGCACCAATGATGGACACTGAGCTGACGGGCACCGGTAATGGATACTTCATTCTTAATTCAAATTGCATATGGTCCTAAATTGATTGTTGCAAAACAATAAATAACCCTTATCTTCTTTAAAATAAGAATCATGCTCCATTATTGGTGCCTTGTCCATTACTGGTTCCATCACCTATAGTCTATACTTTTAGGTATTTAAAAAAATGTAAACTATCCAAATCACGTGACTTTGTTAAACAACCAATCAAAACTGTTTTATCGAGCTTTGACGTACGACGACTTTGACGGCCGCCAATAGAAGCAGAACACTGTCTACTTCTATTGGCTGACGAACTATATCACGTGGTTGTTTTGTTTACATTTTTTTAAATGCCTAAAAGTATACACTATAGTAGGATAGTATAGACTCGTCCATAAATTGCGTACTTTCTGCAACAATGTAACATTGAACAGATCCCGAAGGCGCCGGTGGCCGGCCCGAGCTCGTCCGCGGGCGCGCCCCCCGCGCGGCCCCCCAAGAAGAGGAAGCCCCCCGCGCCCGCGCCGTCCATGCCGATGCTGACTGACTTGCAATGTAAGTTCAACCCACGTGAACGGAGGGGGTAGTAGTTTTCAGAAAAATGGTCAGTAATGATGACAAAAGAAGAAAGAAGACACGAAGAGCGTCGTTTACAAGCTTTTTTAGAAGCTTTTATTTAACTTGCAATGTACGTTAAATAAAAGGGTTTACCATTGAATTGCCGACAAACTTTTAATCGAATATTATTTCAAAGACAACGTTTCAAGTATTTTCATTTCATCGACAAGTCATTGCGTCGAGGACTCGATACTAGGTAATTTGAAACGTGGTATTTTAATTGGTAGTTTACTTATTTCAATAGAATTCATGTCATGACTAATCATTTCGGGTTTGTTTAATTGTTTTTTTTTTACTTGTAATAATATTTATTCCGCATAACATTATTTCAATTGGTAATATTTTGCTATCAAAACTAAACAGTAATGTGTCATGCTTTTCTGTCAACAGTTCATTTTCTTGGAGGTCGCAGTTCTAACCTAACCTAACCCACTTCTGTCAACAGTTCGTTTTCTTGGGGGTCGCAGTTCTAACCTAACCTAACCCACTTCTGTCAACAGTTCGTTTTCTTGGGGGTCGCAGTTCTAACCTAACCTAACCCGCTTCTGTCAACAGTTCGTTTTCTTGGGGGTCGCAGTTCTAACCTAACCTAACCCACTTCTGTCAACAGTTCGTTTTCTTGGGGGTCGCAGTTCTAACCTAACCTAACCCACTTCTGTCAACAGTTCGTTTTCTTGGGGGTCGCAGTTCTAACCTAACCTAACCCACTTCTGTCAACAGTTCGTTTTCTTGGGGGTCGCAGTTCTAGCCTAACCTAACCCACTTCTGTCAACAGTTCGTTTTCTTGGGGGTCGCAGTTCTAACCTAACCTACTTTGAAAGCCTCGTACTTCTATTTCTTGATATAACTAGTTATGCAATAATATTATTAATTTAATATTATCAATAAATCTTAGTTTTATTATACATATTTGTTTGTCACACTACATAATTTGAAAAATGTATAAATGTGCAATAGGGCATATAAAAATTGTATTAAAGTAATACGTCGAAGAAATGAATTGCAATGTTTTGTAGTTGTACCAATTAAGATAATTTGAAACAAATCAGCGATTAAGTAGTATTCGTTGATTAGTATTTCCACGTAGTAAGATAAATTTAAATAAATAGTAGTTGAAATAAAATAACGCCAAACAATATTACTAGTACTAATGTTTCGATGAATCGTTGTCGATGAAATAATATTCGATGAAACGGTTGTCGGCAAAACAAGGGTACACCAAATAAAAGCTTGTAATAAGCTATGTACCTATGTATGTATGTAAGGGTCAAATCTTGCAAGTTAAATTTGACCCACTTCCCGGTTTCCTATGAAGCTGAAAATTTGCATACGCCTTTAGTTTGATGACAATACAATAATATAGTACCATCGATTGCTCTGATGATGGGGACTCTGGGGGCCATAGCAACTCCTGAAATACACATGATTAACCCGACGTGTTAGGGCTTGTTAGAATCGCCTTGACGAGTAGATGACGACTGTGCAAAAAAGACTACAGTCGGCAACAAAAACTTGTCCCAAAAATGAAATTTTTGGCAGAAGCTAAGAGTTCAAGCTAGAAATGTTCACAGAACACCAACACTTCCTTGCGCTTCTGCGCGTGGCGCAGCGCCTGGATGCGCAGGTAGCGCAACACGAGAGCCTCGCACACGACGCACACGCCTTACGCCCCGCACGTGCCGCACACATGCGTGAACACGACTACGGTGCGTATTCTTTACCTCCGTTCTCTAAAGAGGAAAGTGCCATATTTTTGACAGATACGCTTTGTGGCTAATAGCGACTATAATCCCATGAACAATCCGCTAGACAATTGACAACATTTCATTTTGGTGACACCTGCAAATTACTATACGAATCGAAAGGGTTTTGCCTCCTGAAGACGGCAAAATATTTATTTAGATTTATTTTTCTTTATTTACAAAATTACAAGTAAGTTAAAAAAATATCGAGTTTTACCAATACTAGGTATGCCTGAATAGATATAATACCATTGCCTTTTTCACGAGAAAAAAAGCTGTCATACTTCAAATTTGACATTGACACTATTGACAGATGGATAGATACTTAGAGAATTATCGGTTGACATGATACTTTTTTATATACAGATTGGACTAACGTAATATGTCCACTGTGTCGTAGAAATGAAGTTACGCTCTTTTAGAATAAGTACATCTTAATAAATTAATAATAAAATAATTATTGATTCTAGAGAAAATTTAAAACTATTAGTGTCTTCCTCCTTCCAAACAGAAAAAAACTCTTCTCATAAAACGAATAAAATTAAAGTTTTGAAAATATGAAATCTTGTCAATTGAAAGGTCAGACATTGTTCTTAAATTAAAAGTGGCACCACAGTTATTCTCAGGCATCGCATGTAATTACCTGACTCAGAAAGAGGGTTATGTTTTTTTGTCACTGTGTAAACGTAGTTTCGTAATGTCTTTGTTTCTTAATTGATATATTTCAACAATATGTAATTTATTATTTCTCTGGACTGGATTTCACTCAACTTTGTATTTGTAAGTATCGTTATCCAAGTAGGTGTTATGTAAACATTCGTAGCTAAATAATAAGTCCCTTAATGCCAACAAGTAGTACTTTAGATGCCATTAGGTATGTTTCTTCGTTATCTAGATTAAGACTGTCGCGGTTTTCGTGATTTCTACTTTTTTCACGAAGCCCTCATACCCAACTCGCACTTAACCGGTTATTTGAATTGATTAATTCTCGATTTAATTTGCAGCTTAAATCGTATCAGCATCTACCTACCCGCGACTGCGACTATGACCTTTTCACCAAGCCTGGTATCGGCCACGTCACGTCTACTGAGGCTCCGAAGCGAGTCCAGCCACAACTTGAAGATTACCGGTCCAGAATCGATACCACTACCTTATCAAGTAATTTCCGCACGTTCATATTACGCTGCAAAAAATAACTGCGGAAATGACTATACTTTGTCTAAATACAAAGTTACCTAAATGTAAACAAACAATAACACGTGGCTCAGTATGCCTGGCAGGTATACCCCAGCTCGGATACGCAGGGTTGTCTCTATCTGTTGTAGTTTACGGTATTTACTACGTGTTACTTAATAGCGTTCGGCAATATTCGTTTTTTGGGTTCCATCGTCAACTAAAAAATAGTAGTAGTCATAGTTCCTGAAACTGTTACTTCAGGAATGCCTTTAATTCTAAAGTTCAAGACGTAAGCAAGATCACTATATAGGCAATTCTTAGCAAAACATGTTATTAAAAGCTTTTATTTAGAAACGTTATTAAATTGAGTCTTTACAAAAATTGCAATCTCTGTTGAAAATAGGACTTTAAGCTTGGTCTTCCACCATCTTACCTATTAACCAAGCAGTGTAACCATTGTTATGTCCCACTGTGGAGTTATACAGTAAGATGAACTGAGCACAGAGGAATTCCGTTTCAGGGCCTTACTTTGAAAATCCAATTTCAGTCCATTCCTTTCTCCTGATTTAGACTCTAAAGAGGAGTAAAAGAGATGAGCACCCGAAGTTCCGAATCGAGCCCTTCATGGCAATATATTCTAGAGATTGTAAATATCTATGGGTCCACATACCACATGGTATGTGTTCTTTGCCTTCTCTATACCATAAATATAATCATCTTTCATAGTATAAGACAGTCGCTTCCCGCCCTCAGTATCTCTGCTCTGTGTATGTATGCTTAGATCTTTCAAACTACACAACGGATTTGAATGCGGTTTTGATCAATCGATAGAGTGATTCAAGAGAAAGGTTTTTATGTGTGCTATATTTTGGGTTATGTACTGGTGTAACAGAAAACTCACTAAACAGAAGTGGAGCGAGGGCGGGTAGCTAGTTTAATATAAGTATCTCATTATAGTCATTATTATAAGCTTAACTTTTCAAGGGCTCTATACTACTAGGTGAAGCAGCGTCGTTAATCATTTATTTTGCTATGTATTATGTGGCGGTATGGATCAAATAAACGTTGTGAGTTTGAAGTAAAATAGTAGTTTATGCAACTGATGCATAATGAGAGGCCTTAAACACGAGTGTGGTTTTATGTAACGAGCGTCAGCGAGTTTCATAATAAGATCACACGAGTGTTTTAAGGCCTAATTATGTACATACACTACTTTATCTTCTTCTTCACTCTTTATCTTCACACATATCATAAGTACTCAAAGATGGGTTCAGAATCCGTAGAGAAATGACCTGCAATGCTACTAGTGCTACCTGTAAAATATGTGTGTAGATAAACCATATTGCTTATGACATGTTACCTTGTCAACGTTACGATAGAGCTTATTTACTTGACAGTGATGGCGGCTGATTTAAAAACTATACGATGACATGTAATATTTTGTGACTGGTGCATAATAAGAGGCATTATAAAACGAGTGTGGTTTTAAGAAACGAGCTGTAAGGTGAGTTTCATAATAAGATCAAATGAGTGCTTTATTTAATGCTTAATTATTAGTACATTCGCATACATAACTTTATCTATATGCATGAGCTTCCTACATTATGTGAGAAACCTGTATCTGTCATTACCCTGTATCTTAATATACCTGTATGTAGAGCATAGGTCACCGATACCGATGCAACTACGGCGACAACCGACCCTTTAATGACGTGTAATACTTTAATGTTAACATTAAACTAAAACCACAGATACAGGTTACTTAACATAGGGCATTTGCTTATCGTTTCTGAACATATTATATTGAAGTTATGGTATGGATGTAAATAAAAACCATCATGGTTTTACCGAAGGGAATAGAGCTCCAGGAAAATAACAATATTAACCAAAACTTGAAATCATACTTGCAATGGATAATTTCGATATCTACTGAATTATTTAGTGTCCATACAATTATTATGTCCAATGATTAACGATTTTAAAAATTATGGCGAATTAAATGGTTGTTTGTATTTAAAAGAATAAATGCCAAGTTATTTACGTTTAATTATAAAATAGAAAGTCATGAGGCATTTTGAGTTTGAAACTTTGTAGTCTGAATGAGATAATTGTTTTGTGTTGGGTCTTTAGAAATAAGGTTATAAACTAAAGTCTTGTAGTTTGTAAGGATTTTAAAATGAAGATAACTTTAAGGTTGTAAGCGTAGTAACAGATTGGCCTTTCGCTTATAAAGTTCAAGCAAAGGCCAGGAGCCTGCGTAAACAAAACTGCTTGAATTTATTCGAATTTAAAGGCACGAGATTTAGGGACGATTTAGTTATTCCTAAGAGGAAGTATTACGGGAGGGGGGGGGGGGGGGGGTTGGCCAGTCAGTTGGTTCTTTCGTATATGTATGTATATAGATGTATAAGGGTTCTGTACCCAGTCGGTTCCGACCTTAGATATTACTATCTGTGTGTATTATGTATTATCTGTGGCAGCTATACCAACAATTGAAAATAAAATAATGTACAACATTAAAAAGGGTGCCAAAACAAGAGACGTGTTTAGAACCCTTCGTGTGCGAATCCGACTTGCAGTTGGCCGATTTTTTCAAATATCATAGGATAAGCGGCTAGGACAATGGTTTGTCTCCCTCTTACTAGTCAATATTGAAAGAGACGCCGTGAGCGTTAAGTGAGACTTATAATTTTGTGCTAGCCGTACCGAATGCAGTACATTTTTACCCCTGCATTATTATATAAGTATTAATATTTAATTATTATATCTTTGTGTGTCTAACATTTATGCCAATAAAGCTAAATGCCAGCAGGCACTAATAATCTGGTATAATGTACTAATCCAACCAACAAAGTAAATCTGTGTGTTAAAGTGTAATTGGAAAAGTCGGTGTTCATTTCTCATTTTACCTCGCTTTTAGGATTCTGAAACCCCATCCATCCGTCTGTGCTGACGGAATCCTATTACTATCCCAATCACCGTAAGAGACGGACTGTTGAATTTTGTCACATAGTGTAATGTAATGTCTATTGCCGCTATAACATCGAACGATGAAACATTAAAAGGCGTTCCCCTGAAGGATACGGAACCCATGTAGTAGTACGAATCGAATGTTTGCCTGTTCGGTACACGATGCAATCAAGTTCAACCCAATAAGCTCAAACAGCTAGTTGACGAAATATAATTTGCACTGATTCGTCTTAGAAGCGCTACGGAGAATCGGTGCAAATTATATTTCGTCAACTATAAATGTAATAATAGGTAAAATTGGTTCAAATACAAGTATCACCAATATAGTACATTTCGAAAAAAGGCGGAATGACTGCTATTCTTAGTTCATTGTGTGTTAAATAAAAAAAACAATCTGTCACAAACGTCAGATTACAAGTATTTGTTTTCTTTCTGCACATACATTTTTTATTAGAAAAATATCAGATTTCATGATTTAGAATGGAAATTGGCATTAAAAATGAATTCTTTGGTAGTTTCAGCTCTGTTTCGTTTTGTCAGGCGTGTCTCAGCACGGATAGAGCTCTCTCGCCTGTGTCTAAATATGTCGATATTCTGTACAAGATTTGCGAATTGCAGTGCACGGTATGTTTTACGTTTACAATATTTATAAGTTAAGTAGGTATGCAGGTCCCTTAAGATGGGCCGAAGATCTGTTGGATACGAGAGGCACAAGCTTTAGCAAATGCCAATGCTTTAATAGAAATTAGAATATCTATTAAACCAATAAAATATTTGACAAAATCCTAATATAATTCTGAGATGGTAACTTTTATAACAATTCATACACTTCTTTTTAATTAGAAATATAACACAGACAAATTGCTAGTTCAAAAAGTAATATATTGATACCTAATTGATATTAAAAGCTTTTATTTAACTTGCAATGTATGTATGTATGTAAGGGTCAAATCTTGCAAGTTAAATTTGACCCACTTCCCGCTTTCCGATAAAGCTGAAAATTTGCATACGCTTAGTATTTAGTTTTGATGACAATACAATAATATTGTACCATCGAGCTGGTCTGATTATGGTGACACATGATAAACCCGTCATGCTTTCATGGCCAAACTGCTGAACCGATTTCGACGGAATTTAGTATAAAAATAGCTTGAACCCCGAGGAAGAACAGACGAAACTTTTTATCCCGGAAAATATGACAGTTCCTGTGGTAATAGCGATGAACAACTTCTATGCTGACGGAGTCATGGGCAAAAGTTAATTACCAAATAATACAGTCTTTTATACCTTCATTCTGCTTTTTGACAGATTCTGAGAATGGACAATGCACAACTATGTTGGGAATGCATTTCATTGTTAAATAAAGTAAAGTTGTTTGCGGAGAAAGTAGTTGATTCTCAGAAAATATTGGAGTCCTTTGTAAAAAAGTCACAGGTAAGAAGACTTTCTGAAAAAGTAAGTAACCGTAGCCACTTCAGCATGCTGATTCTATAAACTCCCACTACTTAATCCATACTAATATTATAAATGTGAAAGTGTCTGTCTGTCTTGTTTCTCTGTTACCTCTTCACCCTTAAACCGCTGAACCTATTTAGGTGAAATTTGGTGCAAAGATAGTTTGAATCCTGGGAAAGGACAAAGGATTTTTTTTTTCCCGAAATTAATTCCCTAAGGGCGAAACGGGGGTTAAAATTTGTATGGAGCTACGATATAAACAAGTTCCACTCAGACAGAGTCGTGGGCAGAAGCTAGTTTAAAATACAACTACAATCTGTGTCAATGAAAACAGACTATCTGTATCAATGCTATTTATTTATTAACGATGTAAACTAACAGGTAATTAACTTGACCATCAACTGATAAATTATTGAATAACTTTATTCAACAAATTGAATTGTTCATTCATACATAAACCTCAATTTTTTAAGATGTCTATTTTTTAGCAATATTGATTTCATGAATTTATACTTAGATTATTGTTATAAAATTTCTCAAATCAAAAACACTATACCACTAGGATATTCAAATTCACAAGCACCGTGAGATACGAGTCAAATTTAAAGTAGTGTTCTATCTATATGTATCTTAATCTTGAGTTAGCGTTCCCTCTAAGCGAGTTTACTATGATTTTTTGTGTCGCAGGATCCATTCCCACTATCTCTATCAAGACTAACTAGCTCCCAAGCAAACACAGACTATTTACCACTTATTTACGATGAAATAGAAATAAAACCAATCAAACTAGAAACAGTCCTTGGCGACCACTTTGAAAGTTTTGATAATTTTGACTATTCCACTGACGTAAAAGATGAACCAGATGTTAAGCCAGAGTCTCCAACAGACATCGATAAATGTGAAGTTATTGCTGAAATATCAGCCAACACTAGTGTTAAGTCATTCAGAAAATCTAAAGAGTTCAATCTGAAAAGGAACGCAAAAAGACAGGCCAAGTATAGATTTGTCAATTCAAAAATGAAGAAACATAGAAAGGATTTGGTTCAATATATACCAGTTGAAGAGAATGTATTGCTGTCGGGTTTGGAAGAGGAACGAAACAACTTGTTGTTTGTAAAAGCAGAGTACAAGTGTGTGGGCTGCGTGGAGATTTTAGATAACGAGGAGGAACTCGTGAGACATAACGCTAAATATCATGATTTGGTAAGTAAAAAAAACGTCTGCGGACTGTAAAAACAACGGAGGTATGCCTATATTACGCGCGCCAAGTTCTGCCTCAGCCCCTGCGCGGAATGTAGATGTGTTTTGCGCGTGTGACAGCTCGAACATTGGCATGGTCCCTTCCATTGAGACCTCCTGTAGCCTAAACGGCTTGACCGATTTTGAAAGTTGGGTGTTATTCGATTCGTGTTGGTTGTTGGTTGGAGTGCTACAGGCTATAACATTTTAATCAAAGTAATGAGATGTCATTTGTAAATAGTACATTACTGCAGAGGCCAAGAAGTAAGGGAGTGCTGGACGAGTTTGGGGTCGGATAAAATGAGTCCTGCAATCCCTGTTCCGGCCGAGGATTGTATAGTGCTTTTCGCAAGCAATGCGAGGCAATATTTAAACAAAAATAACTACCAGCTAATCAAGTTAAATTTATTAATTTGCCTTTTTTTTTACTTTTTCAACGTTCCATTTAAACAAACTATTCGAGCACCATGTTTAACCGCAAACTTAGTTTTTTTTTAATTTCGCAAGTATGCTTACAGAGTAGTGGTGGTTGGCAGTGTGTAATTATTCCTTTGTCAGTTTAATGTTAGTAAGCAACTTTAACCTCGTAAGTCCCCGCGTACTTGTACGTACAAGTAGGTACAAACTAATGATAGTAGTTCAGACCTGACGACTCACTATCGTACAAAATATTTGGAACTCCAAAGCACTAATTAATAGACTCTGAAGCACTATTTTTAATATGTACTTTAAATAGTACATTAGGTACTGCTATTAAGAAAACACAGGACTTACGAGGTTAAAAAGTTAGAGCAGCGATAGTGATTTTATTTTATTTTTGTATTTATATTTGACGTTATTTAATGTAAGTTTATTTTGTCCTAATACATAATTGCAGTCGCTGGGTCCTTTCGCATGCCACATATGCCGCGGCCGCTTCCCGTCCCCCGGCGCGCTCGCGGCGCACGGGGCCGCGCACGGCGCGCGCCGCGCGTGCCGCGTGTGCGGGCTCGGCCGCTGCGCCGCGGGGAGCATGCGGCGCCACCTGGCCACGCATGACCGCATGGTGCAGTGTCTCGCTTGCGGACTGTTTTACAAGTAAGTTTTCTCAATAAGAATGGCTCGGAAAGAATTGCTTTTTTCAAATATTTTCTGAGTCTTGGATGTTTTCTGTGTATATTAGTATTAGGGAATGCAATGCATATAAATTTTAGAGATTACCGGTAATTTACCGAATGGTGTTTAAAGGAAAAAAAAAACGCAAAACAACGTTGTACGTGCAAATTCTGTTGCAAATATCAGAATAAAACTCTAACTAACTATTTGTACTTATACTGACTTATGAGTTATTTGTGTTATCGCTTACGCTACCGCCTTACCTGTTTATACCTGCCTACCCAACAGTTAACTTAGGAAAAAATCGACAACCTTATGTTTGCATATTCTATAGGTTTCATACTTTCGATTGGTTTATATACAGGTAGATTTTGTGGTGTATAGAAGTAGAAGCGTTTATTTTATATTTTACAGTTGATTGTTGACCAGAAAATTAAGTTTGAAGTGGCCTTGACTACTAGGTAGGTAGTTATTTAAAAAAAAAACAAGAATAGAAGATTGATTGATATGTTAAAATGTGTTTTAAAACTGCTTTTGGTACCAAAATATAAGATTCCGAGTATTTTCTTTTTAACAATATGATTACCGGTAATTTACCGGTATTACCGGTAAAAATGTACAGAGACCGGTAATTTACCGGTTTTCGAATTTGGCCGGTAATTATCTTCCCTAATTAGTATCTATCTACATCACTACATAGTATAAAACAAAGTCGCTTCCCGCTGTCTGTCCCTATGTATGCTTAGATCTTTTAAACTACGCAACGGATTTTGATGCGGTTTTTTTTAATAGATAGAGTGAAACAAGAGGAAGGTTTTTGTGTATATTAAACTCTGTTTTATGTACGGGTGTTACAGAAAACTCGCAAACCGAAGCGAAGCGAGGGCGGGTCGCTAGTAATATATAAAATTCTCGTGTCACAGTGTTTGTAACAAAACTCCTCTGAAACAGCTTGGCCAATTCGTATGAAATTTTGTGTGTATATTCAGTTGGTCTGGGAATAGGACGTATTTCACACAAAATCACACCCGGGCGACGCCGGGCGCGCACAGCTATTTTTTCATATAAGTACTTACACACTTCAAAAACGTGAAAGGATATTTGTATCGCAACACAGTACATCGGAAAATATCAAAATAATTTACAAACATACAAAAATACAAATCGTTTTACTATATTAGGATAGATAAATACTTAAATACATGGAAAACAACTAAGACTTAGGAACAAAAACTTATAATGTTGGGATATTTTTTGACCCTAATAGAAGACGTGTGCATGAAATTAAGTTCTGGAGTTAATTATTCTCTCTAAAACAACGGACAGTCGGACGAACCAGCGAAATCCCGTCAGAGCGAACAAAACTCATTTTAGAGCGTGCATTTTCAATTAAGCAGCCTTATACGTTCGATCCATCGGCAGAAACCATGCTGCTAAATTGTAAATGCACACGGTAAAATATGTTTAGTTCGCACTGACGGGACTACTTAAACTCGCCGCTTGGACATTCACTCGTTTGTCCGTCCGCCCGTCGTTGTTGAGAGAATCACTACCCTTTGTTCCTTTGTTGTGTTTGTTTGTTTGTGTGGTTTTGACGTTGATTGATGTGGTCTGCGCTAAACGACAGCGTGTCGTCCCACAGGAACGTGCGCCTGTTCTACGACCACTACAAGGCGATGCACAGCTGCTATGAGTGCGACGAGTGCGGCAAGCGCTGCAAGTCGCGCGACATCATCATCAAACACCTCCGGTATAATTACTGCTATCGACATCCGAAAGAAAGAAAATGAATTGTTTCAGCACACATAGCAAAAATATCGCAGTTAAAAAACCGGCCGAGTGTTAATAGGACTACTAACGTACAATTAAGATCGAATAAAAAAACGCCAAACTTACGCCCCCTTTAATAAATTTGTTTTATACAATTTTGCGTAAGGACCAAAAAGTTAGACCACAGTTAAGCGCAGTTAACCATACAAATAACAAAGACGAAAAAAGTTCCGTTGTGCGACGAAAAGTATCCACACAATTGTATGGCTAATTTTCGTGTCACAATGGAAAAGTTTCATAGAAAAATTAATTGATTGAGTTAGCGTGGACAACTTTTTGGTCCTTACCCTTTTCTCATTTGCCATCTTAATACATTCTGTTACGTAGTATAGTTAAACATTTTGTCTTTTCATAAGGGTCAATCAACTTTTCTTTGTAGCTCGTTGCCATGGTGACGTTTCCTGGGTCACTATTTAAAACCACGATTTTAAAGCATTTAAATCCAGCAAACATCAGGTTTTGTGGCAATTACAAGCCCATTCTTTTTTGGGTTTGATTCCAAGCATATTAGTAGTGTATATGTATATTATAAATATTTTTCTAAGAAACTCTATCACTGTTGTCTCCTGGGTTACGGGACAGAATAACAACAAGAAAAAGTTGATCCACCCATAAGTATTAATCATTTGTTGTTAAAACTGCAATAGAAATACACAATCTGTGGAAATTTCAACTGTCTATCTATTATGGTTCACAAGATTCAGCCCGCTGACAAGAAAACAGACAGCGGATGCTTAGTTATAGGGTCCCGTGGGTATGGAACCCTAAAACTATGTAATTTTAACAAAACTTATTTTTTCTACTCGCGTACTATAAACCGCTCCTATTGATGTCTTTAACGGTATCAGAATACCACCTATAGCGTTATCACACAAAATCTAAATATATAAAAGGAGAAACTGACTGACTGACTGACTGACATATCAACGCACAGCCTAAACGGCTAAACGTAGGCACTTGAAATTTGGAAGGGACGTAGCTTAGGTACCGTAGAGGTGCACTAAGAAAGGAATTCCCGAAATTCCCACGGGAACGGAAATTAGCGGGAAAATGATTAACTCAAAAAAAATGTTTTGCCCAACGAAGTGGACACGGGAACAGCTAGTAGTTCTATAATTAGCGTGGCCATGGTAACAACAGTTCTTTTATAATCATTATAGCATTGTTGTTGCTATGTTTTATATAGATACCACTTCGGCTACGTGTGTCCGTTCTGCAAGAAGAAGCTGAAGAACTCGTCGTCGTACAACAACCACGTCGAGTGCCAGCACACCGCCACGTTCGCGGACGGCGCGTACTGCGTGCAGTGCGACCGCCGGTTCAAGGTCACTGCTGCACCCACACCTTCCAATAACACTATTTTACGATATTATTAACTTATTACAGTAAAACACAACTGATATGGCTTACCGATGTACCTGCGCAGACGACAATTTTTCGAAGCGCGGGAACCAATCAGCGTGATCCACGCGGGGCGCGGTTGTATTCTGTGCTGTTATTGGTTATTAGCAGTGGGCGGCTGACGGATGCAAAATAGGGACGTAAACAGAACATGGATAAGACTTTTATTAAATTTCGAGAAATATTTATGAATACAAAATTATGCAGTTTTTATCTTTATCATACATTATTAGTAAATACATAATAAGCTATCCTCTATGATGTAAGACTTTGCGTGATGTTAACATCTTCTGTTTCTTTAAATAATAAAATGGAGTCAGTAATGGACCGAACCCCAGACTATGACTTTATAAGAGATTTGAGCGATGGCGATGGCATTAGTAATGATGAAGCATCACCTTACGAATAGGCACCTCTTTCATCTGTAGATGTAGAGAGGTCATTTTCCTTATATAAGTGGATTGTGAACCATAAAAGGAATGGATTGAAAATATGCAATATAGAAAAAAATATGATTATTTACTACAACAATACAATTATAAAACTATTTTACAATTTCGTTCTTTTTATTAAACCCCTTGCAGTCATATCCATATTACGTATAACGTTCGACATTATTTTGACGTAATTTGCATCCGTCAGCCGGCCATTGGTTATTAGTGACGCCATGTTGACGCGCGCGTGTCATTCAGTCAGCCGTGAGTGAGATGGAATAAATAGATGCAATTTAATTTGCACCTTATAACTATTACGTACAAGTCTGATCGTGCGTTTTAATCGTGCTTTCGGAAATCATCGGAATCGTTGTTCGTGTCTGCGCGAACGAAGATTCACGACACGCCATATCGGTTGTGTTCTAACTGTACGTCCCTTTACAATCTTTATATAGTATAAAACAAAGTCGCTTCCCGCCGTCCGTCCCTCTGTATATACGCTTAGATCTTTCAAACGACGCAACGGCTTTTAGGCCCGTATTAATAAACTCGGCTGAGAGGCCCGTCACAAGATACGTCAAAGTAAACGTCAAACCATAGAACACTGTCATTTTTGACGCATCTCGAGACGAGCATTAGAGTTGAGATTAGTTTATTAATACGGGCCTTAATGCGGTTTTCATCAATAGATTGATTGATTGAAGACGATGGTTTTTATCTATACTAATATTATAAAGATTAATATTTTTGCATGTTTATCACTACATAGTATAAAACAAAGTCGCTTCCCGCTGTCTGTCCCTATGTATGCTTATATCTTTAAAACTACGCAATGGATTTTGATGCGGTTTTTTTTAGTAGATAGAATGATTCAAGAGGAAGGTTTTTATGTATAATAAATTTTGTTTCATGTACGTGTGTTATAGAAAACTCAAATAAACCGAAGCGAAGCGAGGGCGGGTCGCTAGTAACAAATAAACACAAAAACTACTGAACCGATTTCAAATATTCTATCCCTGAGTATGATTTATTTTTCTGCGCGAACGCAGTCAGGTAACGGGACAGGTCAGGTCATTTCAGGAACCACACAACCTGTTCCAAATAGTAAATTTTGCTGCAAGTGTGGAAACTAACAAGAGTGGTGCACGGGAAATGAAAGATCGAAAACAAAGCAAAGAACATGTTTACAAAATATGTATATCAATATTATTACTTCTTGCAGAATGAAAAGTTATACAAGCGACATCTACAAGCAAGTTCGGCACACGCGACGGAAAGAGATAACAGCAGGTGAGAGGGAGACGGTCTTTGTTTTGTCGACACTCATTTCGCACTGTCTTTTATTCACGGGTCCTCAGAATCTTTAACGTTTGACCGAATTTTCATTTACCCTAAACTGGTTTTCAGATGAGACAGGCTACTTTGAAAGTTTTCCAATTATATGTCTGCGGTACGGTTATGTTAGGGTTTTTAGATTAGTTAGGTTAGGTTAGGTTAGTTTTATAAAAATCCTGAAGAAATAACCGCGTGCTGAGAAAAATGCATTATGACTTGCGAAAATTATGACTTGAAACAGATTATGACTAAAAATAATTATGGCAGTCAATAGAGACTCCTTTTATTCACGGGTGTCCCTCAGAATCTTTAACGTTTGTCCGAATTTTCATTTGCCCTAAACTGGTTTTTAGATGAGTCAGGCAACTTTGAAAGTTTTCCAATTATATGTCTGCGGTACGGTTCTGTTAGTTTTTAGGACAAAAGAAAATTCGGACAAACGATGCATTAAAACAAATGACTGGGTCGGGTCTCTATTGACTGCCATAATTATTTTTAGTCATAATCTGTTTCAAGTCATAATTTTCGCAAGTCATAATGCATTTATCTCAGCACACGGTTATTTCTTCAGGATTTTTATAAAACTAACCTAACCTAACCTAAATAATCTACACGATAAACGTTTATTAAAAACTGTAACTTCACCCTGAAATAAGTTATGACAAAAAAATGTATGACTAACAATACATTATGACCGGTATGTATGTCAGTCAAAGGGATCCGGGATTAGGGATTAGGGATTCCAGATAGGGGAACCTTTCAGGAGATATTCTAGGTTCGACGCACTAGCCCCACCTTACGTTATCATTAATTGTTGTGCCTTCTCCATTTTGCCCGTTGCACCGTGCAGGATAAAGCGCAAGTACCCGTGCCCCGAGTGCAGCAACGTGTACTCGCGCCGCGTCTACATGAACAACCACTACCGCCACGTGCACACCAAGCAGAGCAAGCACTACTGCGAGCAGTGCGACCGGGTGAGTGCTTCTTATAACAGTTATAAGCAAAGATCGGAATAGGTAGAGCTAATTTGCCTAAACTTGATGCACCTTCATTCGATAATGTATTCCCATTTCACTCACGCATGAATGAATATGCGTCAAGTTTAGGCAAATTAGCTCTACCTATCTCGATCTCTGGTTATAAGCAGTGATCGTACTTTTTCTAGCATTTTAGGTGCGATGACGTAAAGTGACACACGACAGCGACCTAGAGTTGTCGACGTGTATAATATGATTGACGTTTAAAATTATGTATCTAATATTGCGCGGTCGTTGAAAATCTAACACAATTTTTTTTACTTAATCAGTTATTATAATTGTGTATTCATATTGTATTATATTATAACATTTATCTACACTCATATCATAAGTCCTCTATAATGCGTTCAGAATCCGTAGATAATGACCAGCATTACAAGATACAATTTTACTATGATATTTTTTTTTATCTGTGGCTGTAATAAAATGTTAATTTTATGATACATCTACTGATAAAGTAATGTTGTTCAAATTTGGAACATCTACCAAAACCAACACAATTCAAACAGGGGGGCTATTCTAGTATCAATTAAACGTCGACTCGGTATATTTTTAGTCGAGTATCGTACGCCATTTTGATTTCGAATGACATTAGAATAGGGACTTTGTTAGTTTGTCTATGATTAAAAAAAAAAATCATAGTCAAACAAACACCTCAATTAAACATTTCAAATTGCACTACTGTTAATGTTTACAATTATTGTAATAAATAAATACTTCTTTTCTCTGATTTCATTTATTTCTTATTTCAGTTCATACATTAGCTTAACACCTATAGATATGTTACAGGAAGCAGTCGCACTGGTAGCTATGAAGGTTATTTGCCTTCGGCTACTGAACGCATCTTAGAGTACTTATAATATGTGTGTAGATAAAGTAATGTATGCAACTGTACATAATTAGGCCTTAAAACACTCGTGTGATCTTATTATGAAACTCGCCGTTGGCTCGTTTCATAAAACCACACTCGTATTTTAAGGACCCTCTTTATGTATCAGTTACATAAAATACTATTATTAGGTACCTACTGTAACCCAAAGTTTCTGAAATGTTTCGGAGGGTATGCTGACGATTTATTTTCGTGATTTTGATTGCCCGGTCGAACAACAGCAACATTTATTGTTCATACCATCGAGGCAATTTTACGCACTTAAACGAGTTGAATGTTGTATTGAAGAAATGGTAGTCATTTCGAAGAGGTACTAAAATAAATTAAGGGACGGCGGGAAGCGACTTTGTTTTATACTATGTAAGGGTAGGTACAGTAGAACACAATTTATATGGCGTGTCGTGAATCCTCTTTCGCGCAGACAAGAACAACAATTCCGATGATTTCTGAAAGCACGATTGAAACCCACGATCAGACTTGTACGACATAGTTATAAGGTGCAAGTTAAATTGCATCTATTTTTTTCCATCTCACTTCGCACGTTTGACGGCTGATTGAATGACACGCGGGCGCGCGTCAACATGGCGTCACTAATAACCAATAGTAGCACAGAATACAACCGCGCAACTTGTGGATCATGCTGATTGGTTCCCGCGCTTCGAAAAAAAATCGTCTACGCAGGTACAGTCGCGGAATGAAAAGGTTGACGATATTAAGATCCATTTTTGCTTGCTCAGTATAAGTTATCGGTATCTGCTTATCGACCGAGACATGATGATTCCGTCATAATGAATATGATTTCACTACATAGATGGTTACCATGGTCACGTATTACAACAGCCACTATTGGTTCAAACTGAACTCAAGTCTTTATTGATCGTTACAAAAGTGTTGCTATGGTCACGCATAAACAAAAGCCACTATTGGTTAACTGAACTTAGTTTGTATTGATCGTTACAAAAGTGTTGCTATGGTCACGCATAAACAACAGCCACTATTGGTTCAATATTATTTCTCTCGTCTGTTACACAGTTTAAAAAGGTAACATGTGCTTGCAACGCGTAAATGAATTTATTTGAAAACTGGTCATCCTTTTCGTTCCGAGACTATACGAGTACATCGGTAGGCCATATCAGTTGTGTTTTACTGTACGGAACACTTCGTACGCGATTCGCCCTCGTAAGCAATGTGAGTTGTGTTGTTGCAGCACTTCCTGAACCGCACGCGGTTCACGGACCACCGGCGGTTCAAGCACGAGGGCGCGCGCCGCGACAAGGACAAGCTGTGCAACATCTGCGGCCGCGGGTTCGCGGTCAGTACACCGCCTTGAGTACACCACTACTCTTTAGATTAAAAAATTAAATTAAATTAAAAAACCCCCGTATCAAAACAGTCTGTAAAGAAAAACCTCTAAAAAGTAAAAATTTATAAGTATTGGCCCTATAAGTTTAATTATAAGTAGGTATTCTAAGTTTAATCTAAATATATAAAAGGAGAAACTGACTGACTGACTGACTGACATATCAACGCACAGCCTAAACGGCTAAACGTAGGCACTTGAAATTTGGAAGGGACGTAGCTTAGGTACCGTAGAGGTGCACTAAGAAAGGAATTCCCGAAATTCCCACGGGAACGGGAATTAGCGGGAAAATTATTAACTCAAAAAAAATGTTTTGACCAACGAAGTGGACACGGGAACAGCTAGTCGCGTGATAAATTTTGGATAAGGCATCTGTCACCTTCTGACAGGTAAATAAGTACACGTGTCAAAAAGTGACGGATGCTTTATCCACAGTTGACACACGATATAGACGCAGACATAATAGGCCCGCTGGGTTCAAATGACGGTAAGGACAGACATTCGTGTGACGAGCACGAATATCTGTTCCTGAGTCATGGATGTTACAAGGTTTTATTTAACGTACAATGTATGTATGTATGTAAGGGTTAACTTGCAAGATTTGACCCACTTCCCGGTTTCCGATGAAGCTGAAAATTTGCATACGCCTAAAGTTCCTATGATAATACAACAATATAGTACCATCGAGTTGGTCTGATGATGGAGGCTCAGGGTGGCCATAGTAACTCCTAAATTACACATGATAAACCCGTCGTGTTCGGGCTTGTTAGATCCGTCTTGACAAATAGATGACGTCTGTGCAAAAAAAAGTACAGTCAGCAACAAAAGCTTGTCAAAAAAGTGAAATTTTTGACAGAAACTTATTTTAATTACAGGCAAACCGGACCCTAATAAACCACATCCGAACGCACTCGGGCGAGCGGCCATTCGCGTGCGAGCACTGCGGCGCCAAGTTCACCCAGAAACACGCCATGCTGTCCCACGTGAAGTACATCCACCTGAAGAGCCGCAGGAAGCCGAGCTGGCACGAGTGAGGACGAGCGAAGCGAGTGAGCCGACTCAACCTATACCGTGTTCATTTTTACTTGACCAATATAGGAATCAACTTTCTAAACTCAAAAATAACCTTTTCTCCCACATACTCGGTAATGTTAACCTTAGTGTTGTAAAATTAGCTCGCGAAGTTCTGAGTACCAGGTCCGGGCGAGTTTTTTTTTTATTATTTTCCAACTGTAGCGGCCGCGAAATTGTATGAAGTCTAATTACGTACTTGGTGTTTTACTTTTTAAAACCATGCTTGGACTAGGACAACTATCTCCAAACAGCCAAATACTCGAGCAATAGAAAATCTTCCTTGTGTATTTTACTTTTTAAATGTGATAGAATATAAATTAAAAAAAATCAAACAGCATTTACGTATTTAAAAGTGTATATGAAATGATTTGACTTTTTTTATAGAATAGATAGAATTTTAAGTATATTTTATTCAAATTGAATTTGTTACGTTTAAATATGTTATTTTATTTAATGCTTTATTTTTAGTTTAATACTAAATCGTATATTTATGTTAAAAGTTATCAACAATTGTGATAAATTTTCTCGCATTGTTGGAGAAGAGCACTATACAAGCCTCAGCTGGGAAGGGCAACCGCCTGGACACTGCGTCTCGGCCACTCTAACTTTACTCGGCACGCAACAGCCATTTTCCCGATCTCTGCAGTAATGTACTATTTTGGGTTAAACAGCTCAAATAAAGTTAACCGATTGGATATTTTGGACATCATGGATTGGCTTGTTTAAAAAATATATTTCTGCTAGAGTTTCTTGCGGCGCTTCTCCGCAATAATGGTGTTGTCCTAAGCGCTGGTACACTCAGCCTATATTACCGACGTGTAAAAGTGCGCTCATGTGGCCAATTTACTGAATAAATATTTTGATTTTGATTCCAATGGAACATACATACATACATACATACATAAACTCACGCCTTTACTCCCAGAGTGGGGTAGGCAGAGCTACAGAATTACCAACAACTCTAAAAACTTGTTAATAATTCTGTAACCACATTTTGCACTTTTAGGTTAAGATGTTTACCAGTGTATTAGTGACAGGTTGCAAGCCCATCGCCTAACAGTACTATACGCCTTTACTCCCTTAGCCGTCTCTTACGACATCCACGGGAAGATTATGGAGTGGCACTATTCTAACCCGGCAACCACACGGTGGAAATGGATTTTTTTGACTTATTGTCTTAGATTACTTTATATTATTTAAAATTGCTGTTTTAGCCAAAAAAAGGTTTATTTTCAGGTTAGTAAGTTTTTTACACTATATTAGTCAAGTAAGAATGAACACGGTATAGACGTGCAATATGTGCAAGGGAGAAAGTAGATTTTATATTGTTTGGCTTTAAATCATTTGCTCTAAAACTCACATTATATTCTACTCCAAGATTAACTGGATGAGATCCCATATGGGATAAGTTCGTCTATGTACATTATTTATTATTGATACAAACATGTCTTGTAATTGTTTATGTGCAATAAAGAGTTTACATACAAACATACATACATATACTCGTACAGGGTGACCTCTAAGACGTAATACAAAATTATATTTTCTGGATCTTCTCATGAGTACGATCAACTTTTACTATGGGACCAACTTCGAAAACGTAAACATAAAATCGACGTCTCCATACAAATTGTGAAACCGGCTGATTGCTTTTAGTATGGGAGATTCAATTTTTTTCTACCGATTTCGATATTAGTCCCATAGTAAAAGTTGATCGTACTCATGAGAAGATCCAGAAAATATAATTTTGTATTACGTCTTTGAGGTCACCCTGTATAATGCTTAACTATAACTTTTGGGTTTGTTACGCTTTCGCGGTTAAACCGCTGGACCGATTTTAATGCCGCTTGAAGCCAGTGTCTATTTCTGGGTGTTTTGCCCCTACTGGTTAGCTAATCTAACCTAAACCTACATATTTATTTTTGTTATTATAATGTTTAAAGTATTATGACACATGAAAATTAGAGCAAATGAGTGTTATAGATTTAAATTTTATAGATCATCAGATTCGAGATTATATTTATTTTTAACTAGTTTGCTAGTACCTGGCGTCGTCTGGATGATTTTTTTGTACAAACCTTATCTTGTCAATTACGGAAGCATTTGTTTTTAATAGATGCAGCCATTCTCGAGTTTTTGCAGGACTAAGAATCTGAAGTTGATTTTTAGAAATTTTGACTGTCTTTGATTCTGATTTTAGCGCATGTAATATATCTATACTATCTATATTATTTACGTATCCCATAAATTATGTTTTTACTTGCGCTACAAAATCGCATCGTCTGATTGCAAGGAAATTCTTTAGTTAAGACTGCGCCGAGCGTCCAGTGGCGCCCTCATGACTATTATTGGGTTTTCTAAATAACTAAAGAATTTCCTTGGAACCAAACAAAATGTGTTTGTAGCGCAAGTGTAAACACAATTTATGGGATACGTAACAAACTTTAATAACAATTACCCTTTGAGTAGTCAGCTTAACGGGAAAAGGTGGCAACTTTTTTTCGTTAAGTTAATAACTCGAAGGTGAATTGTTATTAAACTATATGTTTTCATACCCTATAATTTATGTTTTCATTTGTAGTACAAACAAATTTCGTCCAATTTCAAGAAAATACTTTAGTTAATTAGAAAACTCAATAATAGTAATGAGGGCGCCACTGGACGCTCGACGTTTGCTCGGTGCAGTCTTAATCCATACTAATATATTGTTTATTTTTTAGCAATAAACTACACTTTTACACGGACACCTAGACTAGACTTCAATATAACTTTACCTAATGTTGTTGGTCCAACCAATGGGTCGTGGGGGAAGGGAGAGGGAGGGGGAAACCTAGGGGGGAAGTCGAAGAATTATGCCTGAAAATGGTCCAGTGGGATATTTACATGAAAGGGCTTGATTTGTTTATTTCTTTACTAGTAATAAAAAAGTAAAATGTTAACAAATTAAATACACAGTACACTTCCACTAGCGCTTTATCTAAATATTGTATTGCTGCTAAATCACTAAATCCATACTAATATTATAAATGCGAAAGTGTTTGTTTAGGTGAAATTTGGTGCAAATTTAATTTGAATCCTGGGAAAGGACATATAGGATAGTTTTTTTTCCGAAATTCGTCCCCTAAGGGGGTGAAATAGAGGGTGAAAATTTGTATGGAGCTACGATATAAACGAGCTCCACGCGGACAGAGCCGCGGGCAGAAGCTAGTAGATAAATCAATACTTAAAAACAGAAAACATCAACCGAATACTCGCGCTCATTACACAAATATTTGCCCATACATGGGAACGAACCCAGGACCGCTAGCTTCGTAGGCAAGTTAAGTGTTAATTCTGTTTTGTATAATATATATTCACAAGTACCTATAAAAATAAAGTGGTTGAAGTATTCTATTGTTTAATATTTACGGGATAGCCTTCCTTTACACCTTCTGCTCTGTTACCCTATCTAATCCATATTAATCACACTAAATGATATTATAAATGTGGATTTGAATATATTGTGTGATGTTACTTCTTATATGATCCGGAGATAAATAAAACAAGAGACGGTAAATAAAAAAATACAAATAATTTATTGCCTTAAGTTATTGAGAATATATAATTACAAAGACTTGAAAATATCCAGATTTTAGAAACCCTGGCATACATCATCATATATTCTTACAAGCTTTTATTTAACTTTGCAATGTATGTATGCAAGGGTCAAATCTTGTAAGTTAAATTTGACCCACTTCCTGGTTTCCGATGAAGCTGAAAATTTGCATACGCCTTTAGTTCTGATGACAATACAATAAAATAGTACCATCGAGCTGGTCTGATGATGGAGACTCAGGGTGGCCATAGGAACTCCTAAATTACACATGATAAACCCGCCGTGTTAGGGCTTGTTAGAATCGTATTGGCGAGTAGATTACGAATGTGCAAAAAATAGCACAGTCGGCAACAAAAGCTTGTCCCAAAAATGATGTTTGTGACAGAAACTTATTTATTACATTGAATCGTCATAGCATTTATTAATGAACGTTAAACCAGTAGTGTGGATATATCCGTTAATGGCGTTGAAAAGGTTCGTCTCTAAGGTCCGTATTAATAAACTCATTTTGGCTGAGATGCGCGTCACAGGATACGTCAAAGTAAACGTCAAACCATAGAAAGCTGTCATTTTTGACGCATCTCGACCCCAACTGATGAATCAGCATCTGTTTCTGGAAAAGCATTTTTACCGATCACGTGTAACTTCCAACCTTGACACTGGCAGAATTGTCCCACTGGACAGTAGCCAATCAACAAAGAATTGAACTTGACGCATCTCGAGACGAGTATTAGAGTTGAGATTCGTTTATTAATAGGTGGTAGGACCTTATGCAGGGACCGTCCGGATCGCTACCACCATCTTATCCATTAACTTACCGCCAAACAGCAGTGTTCGCATTGTTGTGTTCCGGTTTGGGGATAAGACAGCCGGTGAAATGACTAGCATAGAGGCATTCCTTCTTAGTCCTCAGGGTTGGCAACGCATTTGCAG